>JBBPBX010024582.1:0-13735 GCA_038048925.1 Garcialebias charrua
TCTCAAGTAATGTAATTTTCTGTTACCGGTAATGAATTTGGGCTTTTCATTAGTTGTCAGTTATAATCATCAACATTAAGAATTTTTTAAAAATATATCAGTCTGTGTGAATGAATATAATATACAAGTTTTACTTTTTGAATGGAATTACTGAAATAAATAAACTTTTTCATATTCTAATTTTATGACCAGCACCTGTATTTGCATCTCTCCCCCCAAAAAATGTGTTCCTCAGTTCTGTGTGAGCCCGTGTCCTCCACTTCTTTGTGGCACATTTTAAATGTCCTGTGTGACCCTCCACCTCCACTTCTTGTGGTGCATTAAATGTCCAGTGTCCACTTCTTTGTGGTGCATTAAATGTCCAGTGTGAAAGCCTCACCTCCACTTCTTTGTGGTGCATTAAATGTCCAGTGTCCACTTCTTTGTGGTGCATTAAATGTCCAGTGTGAAAGCCCCACCTCCACTTCTTTGTGACACGTTTTAATTGTCCAGTGTGAGCGCATGTCCTCTACCCTTTTTGCATGTTTTAAATGCTCTGCAGCATGAGTCCTTATAAAATCCTCTCTTGCCGCAGAATCCCCATTCATGATTCCATCTGCATTTGCAAAAAAACAAACAAAAACAAAAAAGAGTAATTAGTCATATGCAAAGGCAATCTGGAAAATGCACAGTGCCTTGCTGGGGTCTCCCCTATAACTGGATTAATAAATAATAAAAAAACATCCATCCCAGCAAATGTTGATAGGTGGCTTGTTCACCGTCAGTATCCAAGGAAGAACAATCTGTTGAGCGATCTGGTTCAAGTTCAGAGTTATGTGAAATGTGAACATCCAATTCAGAGGGAAAATCATAAGAATGATTGGCATGATGGTCTGAATGAATACTGCCATGATCATCATCTGAAAAGGACCCATTTACAGGAATATCTACAGTTTCTGGTTCATTGGTGCCATCATCATGAAGAGAGTCAGAACTTTCAAGTGATTCACTGTGTTCACTATGCATGGCAATGACTTCATGCTGAAATGCAGGAGAATTTTTAACAAAATCTTGAGAATCATCTTGGTCATCATCTAAACACTTAAATTTCCGCTTGGCAGCAAGATGAGTTTGTCTCCAAAGAGTAGATTTAGGAACAGAATAAATGTTTTTTTGCCATTGTCAATGAGAGTTTTTTAGAAGCCTCAGTTTCAGTTCCTCCACATAGGACAAACAGGTTTAACAATGTCAATAAAAACAGCTTGTTCACATGCAAATGAGGAACATCAGCCTGACGGTCATTAGGGGCCTTGATGACTCACAGGGTGCTCATGCAATAACAGCATTGGGGGATGGGGGGAGGGACAACAGTTCAAGTCTGTAGTGAAAAAGGTTAAAAAAGTAATAATAATCTTTCCACTTGAACGTCTTCAAGTTTCTTCACCTTATCCAGCTGAGTGAACTCTTTCGATCTGTATGGTTCAAACCGTTCAGAAGCTTTGTGTTTGCTTTAAACACTCACCGGTCTCAGAGTTTATGTAGTTCTTGTCAGTTGATCTGTTGAGAGTCGCTGCGTAAGTGACCTCCACAACCTGGACGTGTTCGTTTCTCTCTTCCTGTTCGGCGACGTCCACACTAGAAGAGGGATTCAGGCCCCGTCATAGGACTCCTAAACCCAAACCCTATGAAACAGAGAGATGGGAATGACGGGGTGAGCTGCGTTCTGTTTTAAAGTTCCGGCAGAACCACAGTCTGACGGTTACAGAACATCTGGAACTGATGCTGAGGAAACAGCTGTTCACTGGAGAAAGTTTTAGCTTTAGAAGCAAAACTCAAATATTTTTGAGGCTAGCTAACTCTGAAATTAAAGTAAAATGTCCGAAGTTGCAGTTCAAAAGCCTTAAACCTGTCTTGGTGTAACTTGGAAGCAGCTTATAAATTTTAATTAATTCAGAATAATTTAATGAGCAAACACAAACCTTCATTATTCAACTGGGGTTAGGAGCATAAGGCCTCAAGCCCTTACCTTTCTTGTTGGTATCTGCTGACCAGGGGATTTGGTTCAAGCATCAAGATCCAGCTGCAGGGCGGTGCTCCTCTGTGTTGAACCAAACAAACTATGGTGGCAATGATGGGAAACAGTGTTGCCAGGTGAGAAATGTAGGATTATCGTACTAGAGCCCTAAAATTATCGTATTTTGAGGGAAATTATCGTACACCCGTCATAAACAAAATAATAATAGTATGCACTATAGTCACTCTGTTGTTTAATAGCGTCTAACAGGCACTCACAGCTTTGTGGCGTCTGTACTGGTGGGAACCATAGACATGAATACGCATTATTGTCTGGTGGCAACTAATGAGCCGAGCGAGCCCCCCCACACCATAGATATCATATAGAACACATGATATCTATGCCCCACACACTCTTCTTGTTTTGTTTCATGGCGGTCGGATTAAACCACCACCGAGCTGTAGTGTGGACAGGAGATAAAAAAAATAAAAATTCTGTAAAACTAATTTAAAAACTCAACTAAATTCTGTCTATTAAGTTTGTATTTTCAAGGAAATAATAACTTGATCTTTAACTTTACTGATATCACTGCTAAAAACATCCCTAATTGTACCCTGATGCATGCTCAATAATCCAGGTAGAAAAATCTAAAAAAGCTAAGTCTGGTCCTCTGGACATTCAAAAATCCCTAATTGTAAATTTAATATTCATTTTATTTATTTATTTTTGGAAATGCATTCTTTGTTTTGCCCTGGACATTCCATAAAGACATGTTGAACCGTTTCAGGGAAATTGCTGGTGCACATGTCACAAAAAAGTCCTGTTTCATGCTTTGCAATTATTTTAAGAGATTTATTAAGGTCTGTGTGTCCTGTTCTAATGCGAGTAAGTTCCTGTTTCTTCCTGCTTTCCTTGTATATCTTACCTTATGAACGTTGTGTAAATGTCTTCCTGTATCAGTAATGTCCCAGTTTTCCTGTCATGTTTTCTTAATATATTTCTTTATTATAATTTAACGTTCAACTTTATATAAACGTTCTATCATTTTCATCACTTCTTCCAGACCGTGTCACACGGCTCTGCTTTTTCTAACGCATGGGGCGGGTGCAGCGGACTTTTCAGCCAATCATGGTCGTTGTTCTGCATATACGTCACTCTTCTGTCACATTTAGAAAAGCACGATTGGCTGGAATTTCAAGACGCCTTCAGGGTTCACAAAAAAACTCAGACAGACAGTTGCGACAGGCTGATGGAAACCGATCACAACTACACGTTCACAGAATGGCCAAATTATCGTATTTTTGGCCTTTTTCGGGATTATTGATCGTACATCGTACAGAGGGCGAAATTATCGTACAAATACGATAATTATCGTACACCTGGCAACACTGATGGGAAACCTTCACCACAAGGCATCCTGGGAGAAATCAAAGGGCCAATGAAAGGGCCTCCAACCAACAGTGGGGGTTGTGATTGCCCACCCTCAACTGTCACAGTGTTCAATCAAACCACCAGAACAACAAGGTTTTGCTTCTGGGGGGATAAACAGGAGTTAATGGAAGCCATTTTCTGGCACCAGAGTTTAACTGAGAGAAGTACTGTGGGAGAAAAGAGGGCCCTAAACCCTCTATTAAACATCTAACTAACAGAAGTGTACAATTTTTTATAACAACACAGAAATAGAGATTTGGTGATAAATAATAACAACCATTAAGTTTGTACTATGCTCTTTAAATTAAATCACACCAAACATGTTTTTTCACATTAAATGTCCAGAGTGAACGTTCAGACAACATTCAGACAACATTAGAAGTGCACTTCAAAACAAAAATAGAGATTTGGTGATAATAATTAATGACCATTAAAGTTTTAAAGATTAAAAAACTAATTAAATAAAATTATGCCACTTGTTTTTTTTTTTCTCACAGTAAGCAAACATTCAGAAAACGTCAGAAGTGTGCACTTTCATATCAAGACAAAAATAAAGATTTGGTGACAATAACCATAGGTTTTAAACATAAAAAAAACTGATTAAATGATCACAGCAAACACTTGTTTTTCACAGCAATTAATAGTTTACAGTGCCATCAGAAGGGCAAACTTTTTATAACAAGACAAAAATAGAGATCTGGTGACAATTAACAACCATGTAATTATGGTTATAGATAAAGAACCCATATGAGTGGGGGTCTTGTACGTGGGCCCATTGCTCTGTTGAAGATATAAAGACTGATTAAAGAAGTCACAGCAAACATGATTGTCATGTCAAGTTCATAGTGAACGTTCAGACAATGTTCAGACAATGTCAGAAGTGCACACTTTTTGTAACAAAACAAAAATAGAGATTTGGTCATGAATTATAACAACCATTAAAGTGTCAAAGATGTAAGAAATAAGTGAATGAAATTACACCAATTTTTTTTTCTTACAGTGAGTGAACGTTCAGAGTTAACGTTCAGGAAACGTTCAGACAACGTTCAGATAATGTTCAGACAATGTTCAGACAATGTTCAGACAATGTTCAGGCAATGTTCAGACAATGTTCAGGCAATGTTCAGACAATGTTCAGGCAATGTTCAGACAATGTTCAGACAATGTTCAGGCAATGTTCAGACAATGTTCAGGCAATGTTCAGACAATGTTCAGACAATGTTCAGGCAATGTTCAGACAATGTTCAGGCAATGTTCAGACAATGTTCAGACAATGTTCAGACAATGTTCAGACAATGTCAGAAGTGCACACTTTTTGTAACAAAACAAAAATAGAGATTTGGTCATAAATTATAACAACCATTAAAGTGTCAAAGATGTAAGAACTAATTGAATGAAATTACACCAATTTTTTTTCGTACAGTGAGTGAAGGTTCAGCGTTAATGTTCAGCGTTAACGTTCAGGCAAAGTTCAGACAAGGTTGGGTCCTGAACATTCGACATTCGACCTTTAGACGACGTTCACTGAACGTCATCTGAACATTTGCTTGCTAGCTGGGGTGTAACCCACAACATCTCCAAGACCACAAAAATGTCAGCACCAGGAGTACACAGAACCATGAAAGCATAATTTCAGCATCTAATGATTGACTTTATTGAATTGGCACCAGTACAAAGCAAAAAATATTGTCTAGTCATAGTAGACATGTTTTCCAAATGGATTGAAGCATTTCCCACAAAATATGCCACAGCAAATACAGTTGCAAAAATACTCCTCCAAGACATGGTCTCCAGATGGGATATCCCACAAAGGATCTCCAGTGACAATGGGCCACATTTTGCAAATCAGATTCTTGAAGAACTGTCAGTTACACTGCACTTTGACCTCTCAAAGCATTGTGCATATCACCCACAGAGTGGTGGTGCAGTGGAGAGAGAGAATGGGACATTGAAAAACAAGCTGACTAAAATCTGTGACGAGACGAGGCTGAACTGGGTTACATGTTTACCTATAGCACTGATATACATGAGAATGCACAGAAGGGCTGAACACAACCTGAGTCCTTTTGAAAATTTGTTTGCAACTCTGCCCAACCTGGAGGTGGGACCAGTGGCTAATCTAGCCAGCAGCATACCGCATTGTGATCATAACATGTTAACCTATTGTATTGAGTTAACCAATCATTTAAGGGCCCTATGGTTCCAGGTCCAAGGAGGGCTTCCTGGCCCAGCACAGAAACAACTGTATAACATAACCCCTTGAGATTTTGTCATGATTAAATCTTTCAGGAGGAAAAGGTGGAACTCTCCAAGGTGGACGGGGCCGTTCCAAGTCAGAGTCAGAGAGAGTCAGGAAGTCTTTATTGTCATTTGCACTGCATGTGGTACATGTGATGAAAACGAGATTATGTACACAGGGTCCCAGTTACATCCAACAACAAATGCAAGAGAAAAACAGTAATAACATCTAGGATTAACTAAGAAAAAACATCAACTAGTAATACACTAAGCCCTAATGTAATAGAAAAACATCATTATAAACAGCAGCACGAACACGAGTCTGTATGAGCAGATGGTCACAGATGAACATAGCAACATGAAAACAGATCAGTATCAGCCTGATGTGATATTTTGCAGTGTTTATTCATATTGATTATTTATTCTTGAGTCTAACAGCCTCAGGGTAGAAGCTGTTCCTCAGTCTAGTGGTTCTACATTTGATGCTGTTTAAAACCTGCTTCTTCCATCTTCGAAACATCTCCAGACTTCGCCCATCTCTGACTTTTCCTGATGCTGAGAAACTCGTCCATGCCTTTGTCTCCTCCAGGCTCGACTACTGCAACTCCCTGTTTATTGGTATCCCTGGCAAAAACCTTCAGAAACTTCAATACATTCAAAACAGTGCAGCAAGGATTCTGTTGAGAGTTCGTAAATTTGAACATATTACACCCATTCTCCATAACCTCCATTGGCTTCCTGTCACCTACAGAATTCAGTACAAAACTGCTCTCATTACCCATCAATGCTTGCACGGAACTTCACCTGACTATCTAAAGGACATTCTTGCACCATATTCATCCACCCGGTCTCTACGATCACAGAACAGTAATTTCCTTCATATTCCTCGGACCAAATTGAGGACCATGGGAGACCGAGCATTCTGTGTGGCTGCCCCCCGCCTGTGGAACTCCCTCCCTGACGACCTGAGAGCTCCACAGTCACTGGTTGACTTTAAAAGCAGCATAAAGACTTTTCTTTTTAAGCAAGCCTATTCTGCCTCCACATGATTTTATCTTTGATCTTAGCTGATATCATTATTGATTTTACTTGATTTTATCACTTGCTTTATTTTATTTATTTTTTAAGCAAGCCTAATCTGCATCCACATGATTTTATCTTTGATCTTAGTCGATATTATTATTGATTTTATTTGATTTTATCACTTGTTTTATTTTGATCTTTGCTTTGTTACACTTTGTAGCACTTTGAGATTTTTATTAATGAAAAGTGCATTATAAATTGAATTCATTATTATTATTATTATTATTATTATTATTATTAATGCTCCTCAACCTCCGTCCTGAGGGGAGTGGGGCAAAGAGTGAGTGTGCTGGGTGAGTGGGGTCTTTCATGATGCAGGTGGCTCTTTTCCTGCATCTGGAGGTGTAAATGTCTGTGATGGTGGGGAGACTGACTCCAACAGACTTCTGTGCAGCCTTCACCACTCTCTGTAGAGCTTTCCTCTCTGCAACTGTGCAGCCTCCATGCCACACGTTGATGCTGGAGCACAGGATGCTCTCCACTGCACACCTGTAGAAGGAGGTGAGGACTGGGCTGCTCAGACCAGCTCGTCTCAGCCGTCTGAGGAAGTAGAGTCTCTGATGACCTTTCTTGATCAGGCTGGTGGTGTTGTTGCTCCAGCTGAGGTTATCATTCATGTGTACACCCAAGTATTTGTAGCTGGAGACCACTTCCACTGCAGATCCACTTATGTTCAGTGGGGTGTGGGTGTGTTTGTTCCTTCTGAAGTCCACAATCATCTCCTTTGTCTTCTTCACATTCATGTGAAGGTTATTCTCTTTGCACCAGCTCTCCAGGTGTTCCACCTCCTGTCTGTAGCTGGACTCATCATTGTTTGTGATGCATCCCACCACCGCTGTATCATCTGCAAACTTAACAATATGACAGCCTGGATGTGTGGCTGTACAATCATATGTGAGCAGAGTGAACAGAAGAGGGCTCAGCACACATCCTTGAGGAGAGCCAGTGCTGAGGGTTATGGTGGAGGAGGAGAAGTTGTGGATCTTCACGGACTGTGGTCTGTTTGTTAAGAAATCTAAGACCCAGTTACAAACTGAGGGGCTTAGTCCAAGTGTGGATAGTTTGTTTATCAGAGTTTGGGGGATCATGGTGTTGAAGGCAGATGTGAAGTCCACAAAGAGCATACGGACTTATGAGTCCTTCTGATCCAGGTGGGTGAGAGCAGTGTGGGCCACAGAGGAGATGGCGTCCTTTGTTGATCGGTTCTCACGGTATGCATACTGATGAGGGTCCTCGTTGATGTTGACGGTTGTCTTGATGTGGGACATGACCAGTTTCTCAAAACATTTTGCGACTATCGGGGTGAGGGCCACCGGCCTATAGTCATTCAGACCAGTCACTGTGGAGCTCTTTGGAACTGGGATGATGGTGGCGGTCTTCAGGCAGGTGGGAACTGACTCCATGCAAGTGAGGTGGTGAAGATGTCAGCCAGCACCTCACAGAGCTGATCCACACATTCCTTCAGAACTTTCCCCGGGATGTTGTCCAGTCCAGTTGCTTTATGAGGGTTGATCCTTCTGAGACTGCCTCTCACTTCTGCTACGGTCACGCTGAGATGCTCTTCATCTGGTAGTGTGATTATCCTGGTGCTGGCTGGTCTGTTTGGGTCTTCAAAACGTGCATAAAACTTATTGAGGGCATCAGGCAGAGATGGGTCTCTGGGGCATTGTTTGCTCTTACCCTTGTAATCTGTTATGCATTTGATGCCCTTCCACATGCTCTGTGGGTCTTGTGAGGTGAACTGACCCTCAATTCTCTGTGCATATGTGGCCTTGGCCTTCTTAATGCCAGCAACCAGCTCTTTCCTGCTCTTTCTCAGCTCCTCTGTGTCTTCAGACTTGAAGGCAATGTTCCTGGCTGCCACAGAGTGCGAACCTCTTTATTTAACCAGGGTTTTGTGTTGGGGTAAGATTTAACATATTTTTTTATGGATATGTTTTCACAGCATGTGCTGATATAACCCAACACTGATGAAGCATATAAGTCTAGGTTCACTGAGTTTCCATCAGCTGCTGCCTCTCTGAAAACAGACCAGTTTGTATTTTCAAAGCAGTCTCTCAGCATGGAGGTGCTATCTTGGAGCCAAACTTTTATCTCTCTTTGTTCCGGCTTAGAGCGTCTGAGTGGGGGAAGCTGTGCTGGGACCAAGAGCAAAGAGGAGTGGTCAGAAGCCCCGAGCGGTGGGCGTGGCTTCGCTGTGTACGCCCCTTTCACATTTGTGTAGACGTGGTCAAGCGTTTTATTTCCTCTTGTTGCAGTGGAAACGTGCTGATAGAAGGTTGGGAGGGAGACCTTTAAATTCACGTGATTGAAGTCACCTAAAACAATGCAGAGCACCTCTGGATATTTACACTACAGCGAGCTGAGTAAGTAATGAATTTCTTCCAGGGCGACATTAGCATTAGCATCAGGGGCTATGTAAATAACTGTGATAAGGATCACTGAGAACTCACGGGGGAGGTAGTGGGGTCGACACCTTATTGTGCTAAGCTCCACAGCAGCTGAGCAGAGGCTTTTAATAACAGCACAGTTCAAGCACCAATCCTTGTGCACGTAAACACAAACACCGCCGCCTCGTGTTTTCCCCGTAGTCTCGGTGCATCGGTCCGTTCTGAAAAAGAGTCTGTCATCCAGCTCATATACAGAGTCCGGTGTATCCTTAGCGATCCACGTTTCCGTGAGGCAGAGCACAGAGCACCTCCTCATTTCCTCCGACGCTGTCGCTCTCAGATGAAGCAGATCCATTTTGTTGTCCAGCGAACGGACGTTGGACAGAAAAAGAGCCGGCATCGGGGGTCTCCCGATTTTAGCAACTGCCTTTAGTCTTGCCATAATTCCTGCTCAGCAGCCTCGCTTCTGACCTCGGGAGCACCACTTTCTTTTCTTTCCCCTGGAGCGTGAACCGGAGCGCATCTGCTTCCAGAAAGATGTCCTTAAAAGCCCCATTCTGCCAAGCTCTGATTTGAGTTCGTTGCTGATTTCAGTTGTGCCCTGTGGTAAATCCGTTCCGATTCTTAACAGTTCAGTTTGGCTATAATTCACCCGCAAAAAACATGCAGAGTCAGGTACAAAAACACTATTAAAATTACTAAAAGCTAGGGATGAACCAGGAGCCCGTGAAGCTGCAGCCGGTCTGAGCGCGGCCGTCTTGGGATGTACTGTACTGTTGGTAACGCACACAACTTTCAAGGTAGCTGAACAAGCTACCTGGGTCTACGCCTCCCACTGCAAGCTGTTTTGAGGTACAAAACCGCCGACAGAGGGAGGTCAGAGCGAGTCAGAGCTCCTACAAGCACTTGAGCCCGAGTGCTAGGTCGCCAACAAGCGCCTAAGCTGAGCCTTAGGTTGCCAACGATTCAACCCTCTGAGCCATCGGGCGGCCGAGGTGGAGTCTAAATAGTCACTCTGAGCACCTGCATCGGTCAGAGTACCTCTAAAAATGAGCTGAAAAAGTCTGTAGCTTATGCGAACATTGTTCGATCCACTTTTAAACTGAAACACACAGTGACTTTCAACTCCAGGTTTTAGCTAAACTTTTAACACACACCTTCGACTAAAGCAGTTTACACACTAGAGCTCGAGTCTAGGTGAGGCAGCGATCTCCAGTTCCTGCTGCCCTACCCCCACCCCCTCCCACTTTCACGCACTGCTGACATTCCCCCAACGCCCACTAGCCCACTCATTCTGAATTTTAACGCCCCTATCAACACCCTTATCACTGCCCTATGACTTTTCTTCCCCCTTTTTAAAGAACATTCTTAACCCGAACTCTGTCAGAGATAAATCTGTTCTAGCACCCCTGGAGAACCACCCTGGTACTAGGTGGAATAATTATCATTGCAAGTGGTATCATCTTCCTGTGTAAATATTCCTGTATGTTTCCAGGTGAAGGACCATGTGAAAAAACTCATGTTAATAAAAGAGGGATATAACAAATGAGGTGTAAGAACTGGAACTGGGGGGTAAAACTTAATTGTGTAATAAACTCAACCAAGTCTTTCTCACTGATAATGACAAACTCACTAATTCAACTTCTTTTGTACTGACCAACAAGAAATCGGTCATGTAAAAAATTGTTTTGCAATGTTTTTATTCTTCTTCTTGCCTTTACCAAACTTGTGATTTAAGTTTTAAGTTTGAATTTTTATTTTTGTTTGTTATTTTTCACTTCTATTATTTTCTTTCATTTTAGCTTGCTCAAAATAAAGGAACTTGTCCCCTGCAAAAACAGCACTTGCATTCCTTCCATCTGATATTTATAACAGTCATATGTTAAACAATATATTGTATGGCACATATGTCTTGAAGGATTATTTTAATCTATCAGTACCTAACGTTCTGTCTGTATATACTTGTTTACTGATGTTTTGTTGTTCCTAGGGGAACAAAAGGGAGAAATTGTGGAATGCCGTGTTATTTTTCTTCATCATCTTTATTATTATTCATTTATTTCATTTACTATGTTACTACATTGCATCAGCTATTTTTCTGGGTAAACACAATTTCACTGGAGGGTGTTTTTTGTTGTTTTCACTCTGGCCTAAGAAAGTTTTGGAATCTGGACAGATACCATCGTATCATTACCCTAAGTAAACCCTTAAGGCATATGACTCATAAGTTTGTGTTGTTATCTTCAAAAGTAATTGTGTTGTTGTCAAATGCGTGCAAGATCAAATCTGTTACAAGCGAACATGTGTATAAAATGTATCCCTCATGCCTGGTACCGACTGCACAACTCGAAACGCGCCTGCCGCCCCCTTTTGGCCGCTGGTCATGGTCCCACTGGCCACTGAAGACCGTCTGATGACGTACACTAGGGGGTAGCAGAGGGAGGGGTCTCTAGCTTGTTTTCCGGGTTCAGTTGTTGTGTTAACTGCACCTCCGACGGTCTTTGATGAGATAAAACGTTTTTTTTTATGTTTGGGGTGATCTACACTGGAGAGTACAGCAGCCTGTCAGCAGCAACTGTAAAAATGCCACGTTTATTACCGGAGTTTGGTTCCAATTCATGGAGGCTCGATCCGGTGAGTTTAAAAAGTCCAAAAAAAGTCCCGTTGTGGTTGTGTAATCAGATAGTAGAGGCTCTCCCGACTGTTTGCTGGACGCGTCGAGCCACCAGAGATCGAATTTTATGGCGTTGGCAGTTCGACGCCGATTCGCGCGTGCGTGTGCAGGCTGTCCCCGCGCCGCTTCGATCACTTGAATCGCGCCGCTTCCCGGCTCGCCGTGACTCCACGCGTCTCCTCATAGACTTTGAATGTAAACCGGCCGCTTCAGCCGCCCGAAACCGGGGGAAGTGGGTACCAGGCATTACTGTTTAAGTTTCAGAACACATTCAAACTTGGTCGGAGCTGTATCTAAATTGTGTTCTCTTTCTTTTGCGAAAGAAATAAACTTTGATCCTGTATTTAACAAAGTTCTCAGTCTTATTAGTTTATCAAAGACAGCTTTGACAAGTTCCAACACTACAAATTCAACAAACAAACAAAAAAAGAAGTACACAGACCACTAGGGGGGCTTGTCCACCAAGTTACATTGGACCAGACCCCTGTAAATACATTTTAGCTGAGCTGCCACTTTCTAAAGTCATAATACTTTTATAGTATGCAAGTATACATAAAATGTCTCAAGTAAAGAGAGGTTTTGGTAATGTAAGGAAACAAATAGTAGTTGTTGTTAAAAGTAAAGTAAGCAGAAAGTTGAACATTGGCAAGACAATGGCTTTAAATGATGTAATTTGCTATTTCATAAGAAAACCAGAGACGATATATTACGATAAACATGAAAAAGAAAACATTACACAATTTTGCCACAATAGGAAATAGGGAAAGAGGTTATCAAAACAAGCAGTAAGTCCAGCTAAGATGATCTGGCACATTTCTAAGATCTGCCAATGGTGCTTGGCCATATCATATTGTTCACTATAATGCCGGAAAAAAAAGTTTGCCCCGGCAAAAAATGATATGATATGCTAATTTCATGACGTTATACGTCAGGGCACCCTGCCCCCTTAACAACCGAGCGCTTCTGACGACCAAACCGATCTGCGCACCTCCCCTCCACCTGTCAGTACTGGTGTAACTCTAATTAGTTATGTGCAATACTAGCTAGCTAAAATGCTAAAAACAAACAATACGCATCTCAGCTTCTCTCCATCCAGCTCTAAACTGCAGTTACAGACAGATACACTGTCTCCCCCCTCCCCCCACCTAGTTCTGAGCTGCCGGTGCAGGCTATATCTCCCCCGCTCTAACTGTCGGTACAAACGCGCAGTTCAACTGTCTCTTGAGTTCCACAGTCGGTCCACGGACCAACAGGCAGGGGATCAGAGACAGATCAGTCAGAAAAATGGGTAATTCCTGCATGAATAGATGAAGCTGAAACAACAAAAAGCTTCAGGATCAGCTGATCACCTTGTTACAAGTTCTGGAAGTTCTAGCTCATTTAAAGGAAAAATGCTAATATATTTTATATTTTGTTGTATGTTACATTTATGCCCAACAGATCTTAAGCTTAATTTTATTTACAAAGTAGTTGTTTTGGGAATCTACACTTGCACTTTAGTTTTTGTGATGGATTTTGTTGATCTATATTTTGTGCAGGCTTTTTCAATGTAAATAACAGAAGGATCTTTTTATATACTTGAAGACTGAATAATTTAAAACATAAAGTAATTTCAGTAAAATTACCCCTTGTTTTTTTTTTACATCTTATATAATACTGCAAAGCAACATGTTAAGTTAATTTTGTCAAATAAATAACTTTGATTTCTGTTTTTTATTTGTTATATCACGAAATGTATCATTATCGTCAGAATGCTCTGAAATATCACAATATATTTGAGCCATATTGCCCACCCCTATCTGCCAATATAAAGTAGAATTACTACACTCTAAAAAACTGGGTTAAAAACAACCCAATATGTAACCCAGTGCTGGGTCAAATTTGGAATGAGCCAACGCTGGGTTGTTATAACTCAACAGGGGTTGA
>JBBPBX010024582.1:21401-39558 GCA_038048925.1 Garcialebias charrua
GTATTTCTCTTGCATTTGTTGTTGGATGTAACTGGGACCCTGTGTACATAATCTCGTTTTCAACACATGTACTACATGCGGTGCAAATGACAATAAATTCTCTCTGACTCTGACTCTCTGATTCATTCAACCTTTATTTAGTCAGGTAAATCTTTTGAACCTCATGGGCTCATTTACGAAAGCGACCTGCTAAAACTAAAGAACAATGAACAGCAGTGATAGAATTTCATTAAACAATAAACAAACAAACAATAAACAATAGAAAACAAAAAGAGAGAAAAAAACAAAAGATTTTTTTTTTTTTTTTTTTTAACAAAGTATCAAAAAACTAGCAAAACATTATAAGGTAGACGTATAAAATCAAAGACAGGAACAAATCTGCATTGGTTTTTGCCAGGATTCCAACAGATTCTGAAAACCATTTAGGGAGGTCAGGGCCGAGAGCTTCAGATCTTTTTGTAAGATATTCCATGAAGCAAATCTATAATAATCTAGTCTGATTATACACAGAGGCATATAAGAGGGATAAGATTACTGCAGCACAGACACCATATGATGCCGTTAGATCGTTTAACTTGGATAGAAGAAAAAACCGCTGCTAAAAGTGAGATTTCTTGTGAAATTCTTCTGCAGGAAAGAACTTGCAGCTTGTTAAGAGAATGGTACCTCCAAGATCCCTACCCCAACCCATCCAGGAAACCCCACTTAGCCCAAGCCACATGACTCACACACCAACGCAAGTGGGGAACTGGTTCAAGAACCGCCGCCAAAGAGACCGTGCTGCATCAGCCAAGAACAGGTACTTCACACATGTTGATGACTAGCTGAGACTCCAATCCAAATGGCCTGGTACCATATTTTCTGCCTTAAGTCACAGTTTTTTGCATATATGCCCTTTGACTTATAGGCCGAAGGGATGTATTTATGCATTTTTTCACCCATATTTTATTTTAAAAAAATTGTCTGAGGTATGACCGTTTTAATTCATTCTGACTGAAAAAAACTGAACAGTACCACTTTCAGCCACTTGAAGGCAGCAGAGTAGTAGCTGTAAGGCATGCTGTTGTATCATGTAATAGGTAAACTGGCTATAATGACAAATTCAAAAAAGTTCAAGACAAAAACTACTGGACTTTCTTTATTATACTTTGTTGTTTTTTTCTTGAACTCTTTTGATTTTACCATGTCCTGGTTGACTGAGAATCTTCATCAGCTATTAATGATACAATCGGCTTGCCTTAGTCTCCTCACCTTCATTCTGCTCGCTGCTTGGAACCGTCAAAACAATGCACCGCCCCGGCGAAATGCAGCTAATTTGACTATTAAAGTGCATTTTCAAGCAAACGTTATACTGAGACACACCTTTGCTATAACGTCGAGCAAACAAATAATTGTTCAGGTACTTTTCTTGTTAAATTTAGAAGAAACGAGCCACGTTCCTCCTCCTTTTTTCCTCCCTTTGCGCGCACCCGGACTGAGCACCGAGGCAGCAAAACTATTTTTGAAATACAGCTGCTTTGACCGTCAAAGTGCATTTAGTAAGCAAACGTTAGACTGAAACACAGCTTTATTATAATTTCGAGCAAACAAATAGTTGTTTTTAGGTGTTTATCTTATTAAATCTGCACAGCGACTCGTCGCGTGCTCGCGTTTTCCGCGTATCGGCTTTTGACATACAGCTGCTTTGACCGTCAAAGTGCATTTATTACCGTAGTCTCCGCTGAAAAGCTAACAGCCAACAATGAAAGGCAACATCCATCCATCCATCCATTTTCGTCTGCTTATCCGGGGTCGGGTCGCGGGGGTAGCAGCCTAAGTAGGGAGGCCCAGACTTCCCTCTCCCCAGCCACTTGGAGCAGCTCCTCCGGGGGAATCCCAAGGCGTTCCCAGGCCAGCCGAGAAACATATGCCTCTTTTCCACCGCTCGGCTCGGCTCGGGTTGGATCGGCTCAGGTCGGCTCAGTTCGGGTCGGGTCACATCTATGTTCTGTTTCCACAGCTTTTTTGTACCCCTTCTGTGGGCGGGGTCCAGAATCCTACTCGTCTTACCACATGGTGGCAGTAGTGTTCCTCAAGCTATTTACTACAGTACTAGCCACCACTAGAAGAAGAACACAATAAAGACTTTGTATCACATATTATCAATTCTATCAAAAACCACAAAGCTGATATTTTTCAAAAAAATCTAGTGTGATCACAACATGTTCATATACGAAATGTATCCTGTTGGAGTTATTTGAAATAAAATTCAATGTTTTATAGACATAAATGTGTCAACCTACGTCCATTATTTTCTACTTTGTTTCACATATTATCAATTCTATCAAAAACCACAAAGCTGATATTTTTCAAAAAAATCTAGTGTGATCACAACATGTTCATATACGAAATGTATCCTGTTGGAGTTATTTGAAATAAAATTCAATGTTTTATAGACATAAATGTGTCAACCTACGTCCATTATTTTCTACTTTGTTTCACATATTATCAATTCTATCAAAAACCACAAAGCTGATATTTTTCAAAAAAATCTAGTGTGATCACAACATGTTCATATACGAAATGTATCCTGTTGGAGTTATTTGAAATAAAATTCGAATTTTTATAATTTATTTTCGTTGTGCAAACACAGGTTTTGGAAAAAGTCAAAGCGAAACTACTTTAAATGCAGCACATTTGACCATACGTGACAATATTAAAGCGTGGTTAAGCTCAGGAGCCCTCGTACTATTAAAGTCAGCTATGAAATATATTTTATATCTGTTCATTGAGCTACATTTAAAGACATAAAGCCGCCCGCGCGCCGCGTGTTGCTCGTGGCGAACCTATTTTTTTAAAATCCTGCAGTTTTGAGCAGTACGTGATTTTATTAAGGACACGTTCAGCTGAAGACCCATCTTTGCTATAAATTTAAAAAATAATAATTGTTTTTACCGTGTTTATCATGTAAAAGTCCTGCAGTGATCGCGTCCCTCGCTTCCGTAAAAACAGCTCTCGTCTCCTCCTTCCTACTTCCGGAGCGGGTGAGCTCGCTTCAGTACCCCTCTGAAACCAGCCCGATAATCTCAGGAAATCTCGCGCGGCTCCGCTCGGAATAGCCGGTGGGAAAGGATGAAAGGGGGTCTCTGCGACGCACATATGACGTAACATCCGACCCGAGCCGACCGGTGGAAAAGGGGCAATAGTCCCTCCAGCGTGTCCTGGGTCTTCCTCTGGGCCTCCTCCCGGTGGGACATGCCCGGAACACCTCACCAGGGAGGCGTCCAGGAGGCATCCTAACCAGATGCCCGAGCCACCTCAACTGGCTCCTCTCGATGTGGAGAAGCAGCGGCTCTACTCCGAGTCCCTCCCGGATGACTGAGCTTCTCACCCTATCTCTAAGGGAGAGTCCAGACACCCTGCGGAGAAAACTCATTTCAGCCGCTTGTATCCGAGATCTCGTTCTTTCGGTCACAACCCAAAGCTCATGACCATAGATGAGGGTGGGAACGTAGATCGATCGGTAAATTGAGAGCTTTGCCTTTCGACTCAGCTCTCTCTTCACCACGACAGACCGGTACAGCGCCCGCTTCACTGCGGACGCTGCACCTATCCGCCTATCGATCTCACGCTCCAGTTTTCCCTCATTCGTGAACAAGACCCGAGATACTTAAACTCCTCCACTTGGGGCAGGACCTCCTCCCCGACCCGGAGAGGGCATGCTACCCTTTTCCGGCTCAAGACCATGGCCTCGGATTTGGAGGAACTGATCCTCATCCCGGCCGCATCACACTCGGCTGCAAACCGCTCCAGCGAAAGCTGTAGATCACGATCTGATGAAGCCAATAGGACCACATCATCTGCAAAAAACAGAGAAGCGATTCTAAGGCCACCAAAACGGATCCTCTCAACACCTTGGCTGCGCCTAGAAATTCTGTCCATAAAAGTTATGAACAGAATCGGTGACAAAGGGCAACCTTGGCGGAGTCCAACTCTCACTGGAAACGAGCCTGACTTACTGCCGGCAATGCGGACCAAGCTCTGACACCGGTCGTACAGGGACCTAACAGCCCATATCAATGGGCCTGGTACCCCATACTCCCGGAGTACCCCCCACAGAACCCCCCGAGGGACGCGGTCGAATGCCTTCTCCAAGTCCACAAAGCACATGTAAACTGGTTGGGCAAACTCCCACGCACCCTCCAGGACCCTGTTGAGGGTGTAGAGCTGGTCCAGTGTTCCACGACCAGGACGAAAACCACACTGCTCCTCCTGAATCCGAGGTTCGACTATCCGACGGACCCTCCTCTCCAGAACCCCTGAATAGACCTTACCAGGGAGGCTTAAGAGTGTGATCCCCCTATAGTTGGAACACACCCTACGGTCCCCCTTTTTGAATAGGGGAACCACCACCCCAGTCTGCCAATCCAAGGGAACTGCCCCCGATGTCCACGCGATATTGCAGAGTCGCGTAAGCCAACACAACCCCACAACATCCAGAGCCCTAAGGAACTCCGGGCGAATCTCATCCACCCCTGGAGCCCTGCCACCGCAGAGCTTTTTAACCACCTCGGTGACCTCAGCACCAGAGATCGGAGAACCCGACCCAAAGTCCCCAGGCTCCGCTTCCTCAGTGGAAGACGTGCCAGTAGGATTGAGGAGGTCTTCGAAGTATTCCGCCCACCGACTCACAACATCCCGAGTTGAGGTCAACAGCACGCCATCCCCACCATAAATGGTGTTGGTCGCGTACCGCTTTCCCCCCCTGAGACGCCGGATGGTGGACCAGAATCGCCTCGAAGCCGTACGGAAGTCATTCTCCATGGCCTCTCCGAACTCCTCCCACGCCCGAGTTTTTGCCTCAGCAACCACCCGAGCCGCATGCCGCTTGGACTGTCGGTACCTATCTGCTGCTTCCGGGGTCCCACAGGCCAAAAAGGCCCAATAGGACTCCTTCTTCAGCCTGACAGCATCCCTCACTGCCGGTGTCCACCACCGGGTTCGAGGGTTGCCACCACGACAGGCACCAACAACCTTGCGGCCACAGCTCCGATAAGCTGCCTCGACAATAGAGGCGCGGAACACGGCCCACTCGGACTCAATGTCCCCCGCCTCCCTCGGAACGTGTTCAAAGCTCTCCCGGAGGTGGGAGTTAAAGCTCCGTCTTACGGGAGACTCTGCCAGACGTTCCCAGCAGACCCTCACAATACGTTTGGGTCTGCCAGGTCTGACCGGCATCCTCCCCCACCATCGGAGCCAACTCACCACCAGGTAGTGGTCAGTTGACAGCTCCGCCCCTCTCTTCACCCGAGTGTCCAGGACATGCGGCCGCAGATCAGATGAGACGACAACAAAGTCGATCATCGAACTGCGACCTAGGGTGTCCTGGTGCCAAGAGCACATATGGACACCCTTATGCCTGAACATGGTGTTCGTTATGGACAATCCATGACGAGCACAGAAGTCCAATAACAGAACACCACTCGGGTTCAGATCAGGGGGGCCGTTCCTCCCAACCACACCCCTCCAGGTCTCACTGTCATTGCCCACGTGAGCGTTGAAGTCCCCCAGTAGAACAAGGGAGTCCCCAGGAGGCGCACTCTCCAATACCCCCTCCAAGGACTCCAAAAAGGGTGTGTAGTCTGAGCTGCCGTTTGGCGCATAGGCACAAACAACAGGCAACAAACACTTTGATTTCTCAGTAACGTCCCTGATCTGTTCCTCCACCCAGGCTGCAGCAGGATCCTTCCCTCCTGCCCTCTGTCGGCTCACCCCAGAGCTCCCTTCAGGAGCGCCACCATCACCCCCGCCTGCTGCCCAACTCCCCTCAACATCCGGGCAGCCCAGAGAGCGACGGCAGCACGGAGGCCGAGCGCAGGGGAACGGGAGCGTCCACTCCAGAGATCTCCGTCAGTAGCGACAGCGAGTTCGAGTCATGAGATTCGTTGTATCCATCAGCAGACTTTTGTCCCCTCAGACGTGAAACTTCTATCAAACCCATAAGAACTTTCCCTGGACACGTTATAGCCGTTCAGACTGAAGGAGGCAAGAGCAAGGCCACGTACTGTGGCTCTGAGTGGACGATGGAAAGGAAAGAAAGGCACTTAAACAGCACAAGACATAAGCTTGGCTGTTATGTATCAGCTTTGGGCTGACCACTCAAAACTCACAGGTCTAAAACACAATGTTTTTAACTCTCAGGCAAAGTTTTAAGACGTGATTTCAATAGCCTTTAGCTCATGTCAGAGTAATTATGTTTAGTTTTTAATTGCTTTAACATTTTTTTATGTAGATCATGGTAATTCTTGTTTTTAGGCTATATATATTTTCAAATCCACAATAAGCAATGCCTTGAGGAGCTGTTATTATAGGTGAATATGACAACATGCACATTAATAATTCAAATCTTTGAGAAATGCACAAACAGTGTGACATCAAAACCTGTTTGGAGCAGTTTTACACACCAAAGATTTTAATTAGCATTAAAATTAAAATGTGTTGATTACGATTAAATGATTACATATGTGTTAATAAACTGGCAACCATTAAAAGTAAGCCCCTATTTAAAGTCCAACAAAGTTAAGTCAGGTCGTCTGGACGGTTCCTTTATTTGTTGAGACGTTTCGTCCTTCATCCAAAGGACTCATCAGTCTGAAGAGCCACAACAAACTCAGGCCCACAAGAATGGGTCATGATGGTGATAAGATGGTTTCTGGAGCCTGTCCTCTCCCCCATCGACTCCTCTGAGGCATCCATAGCCAAAGTGGTTCAAAACATCAAAGTTCATGCTCAATAATCCAGGTCAAAAAAATCCAACAAAGTTCAATTACGTCATCTGGACAGTCCTTCTTTTGTTGAGATGTTTCGTCCATCATCCAAAGGACTTCATCAGTCAACAAACTTGAAACCGTCCAGAGGATCTAACTAAACTTTGATGGATTTTTTTTATCCGAATTATTGAGCATGAACTTTGACCTTGTTAAAGTCATTAGTAAACCAATCAAACTTGTAAACGGGTGGTGTTAGGTTTAATTTTTTTGTGTCATGTACATGTAACTATAATCACAAATTCATTCAGCTCATTTCACTGCCTTAAATGAATTTAAGAGCAATGTCCGCGTTAACGTCCCTACAATAAATCATAGGTCTAGACACGCTTGACCCAACTCATCCATCCATCATCTTCACCTGCATCTCCTCTATGTGTCAAGGGGAGCTGGTGTTCATCTCCAGAAGTCACTGAGTGAGGGGCGGGGGACACCTGGACAGGTCTCCAGTCCATCACAGGGACATTTGGAGACAAACACCCATTCATGCTCTTTCTCAAAACGGGAATATTTTACAGTTACCATTGGACTCAACGTGCATGTTTTTGGTCTGTGGAAGGAAACTGTAGCACCTGGAGAAAATCCACGTGTCCACGGAGAGAACATGTAAACTCCACACAGAAAGGCACCCATGCGGGAGGCAATCCAGCAACCTTCTAGCTGTGAGGCTACACTTGTAACCACTGCTCCACCGTGCTGTCCAACAATCCAACACACAGCTTAAAATACAACTCATTTGAAGAACATTAACTGCCCATTTTTCTTGTTACTGCTGAATGAAAGATGTTGGAAACGCTTCTCATCTGCTCCAAGCTCATCAGGAGCTGACAAAAGAAATAGATCAGGGAAATAAAAGTAAAATTAATCTATTCAAAACTTTATGTGCCTATTACACAAAACCCAGTCACAGGCCTGCTGCACGATGTCTTTCTTACAACTGTTGTTTCTCACAACATGTTTCTACATTCCAGTAAAAATGTGTGTTTTGTAAATGTTTTATGCAAATAAATGAACCTATTTTTAAATTATTGGGATCATTTTGAATATTTTATATCCGAACTTGTATACGTCTTTGAATGAGCTCAGTTTGGATAAAAACAATTTGAGCGTGACATGACAGGACCGCTAACAGTTTGTCGGAGCAAAGCCAAGACTAAAGAGGAATGTTGCCACCTTAAGAGACTTGAATCTAAAAAATGTGATTCATACAAACACTATTTTGTAAACATTTTCATTAATGTCAGTTTGACGTTGCAGTTATTTTTGCAGAAATATTAAGACAAAACATTCCATTATTACTTAACTAGAATGGGTATTTTTTTTCTTTACATATTCAAAAACAACAAAAAGTTTGAGATTATATAACTAAACTTGTTCCCTACATTTTGGCTCCATCTGCTGAGTGTTCAATTTTAAGTCAGTTTATTTATAGAGCACCAAGTCACAACAGAAGCCATCTCAGGGCACTGAACAGAAACATTCATATATAAAAATAATAATTTAACATAATTTATCTGAGGAGCAGACTGCTTTGAGTTTAACTCCATCACAGACTCTCATCTTGAGCAAACATGAAGGTGACAGTGGAAAGGAAAGACTCCCTCATGAGGAAGAAACCTTTAGTAGAACCAGGCTCAGAACAAGTGGTCATCTGCTTCGACCAGCTGGGTTTGAGAGGAACAGATACACAATGGCAGGTCAAGAATCACATGTTAAGATAGAAATAGTATCAAATGAAAATTATTCAGTTTTAACATTTAATTTAAGGAAATGAGGTCAATTTGTCCTCTAGTAGTCTAAAGGCCGGCGCAGAGCTCTGCGCTTGAGCGAGCGCGGCGCCCCGCTGTGTGAGCGCCGTGAGGTCGCCGCTGCACAAGCCCTTTGAACGTTCACGCGAGCGCGCCAAGCTCCAATTTTACGAGCGCCTACGCGAAGCGCGGTGTCTGACCAATCAGCTGCACGCGGAGGGGGACTGAACTGACCCCCTCCGCGTGCAGCTGCTCACAGAGAACGTGAGAAGAAAGCAGAGCTCTGTTGGAGCCACACGCTGCTTCACGCTGTGCTCTGCTGTGAACCCCCCACGCGTGGCGCGGGGCTCGGTCCAGCGCGGAGCTCTGCACCGGGCTTAAGCCTATGGCAGAATAACAAGCCAACCCTAACTATAGGATTTATCAAAAAGGAAAGTCTTAAGTCTAGTCTTAAAACTGGACATGGTGTCAGCCTCACAGACAGAAACTGGACGTTCCACAAGAGAGGAGCCTGATAACTATAAGATCTTCCTTCTGTTCTGCTTTTGGAAACTCTAGGAACCACAAGTAAACCTGCAGTCTGAGAGCAAAGTGCTATTTTGGGAAAATATGGAACACTAAGGTCTCTAATATAAGATGGAGCTAGGTTGTTGATGGCTTTGTAGGTTAGAAACAAGATTTTGAATTCAGTTTTGAATTTGACAGGGAGCCAATGGAGAGAAGTTAAAACTGGAGAGATATGAGCTCTCCCACTAACTCCAGTTCAGACTCTAGCAGTAGCACCAAAGTTCATGCTCAATAATCCAGGTAATAATCCAACAATGTTCAGTCAGGTCATCTGGACGGTTTCTTTTTTTGCTGAGACGTTTCGCCCTTCATCCGAAGGACTTCTTCTGGCAGCAGCATTTTGGATCAACTGAAGACTTTTTAAAGACGCATTTGAACTCCCAGATAATAAACCATTGCAACAGTCCAGTCTAGATGTGTTGATGCTCAGATTTAATTACCTGAGATCATGATGAAGATAAGTAAGAAAGATTGCCATCAGAGTAAAATGTTTCCAGTTGCCTTAACTGGAACTAAATGAAAGATAATGAACAAAGAAAGGTGACACACAAAATGCCTTCTAGTCTCACCACATTAGACAATGTTGTACTGTATGTTACTTCATTGAATGTCCGAACATCAATTTTTAATGGTTTTCTGAATTTCATCCTTTTCTATAAATACGATTTTCTTAAATTGGCAAACTGTCACAAATAAGATAATTAACATGTCAGTGCCAGCACAAAGAAAGTAAAGCATCATGTTTCTCATTTTAATTTAAGTTTAGAACAGCAGTCTCGTTATTGTCAGTGGTAACACCTGTGTGTAACTTTCATTTTAAAATGGCTGCTGGGGAAAAAGGCCAGTTAAGACAGACCTCAAACCAAACTCTTGGTCACAAACTTTAATAGACCTCAGAGATGTAACGTTTGTGAACGATCCAAATCTTTTGAACAGCACTTAACAAAAAACTATAGGAACCGTGTTGCAGACAGTAAAGAGCCGTTCCTAGTTTGATTTTTTTCATCTTCATAATTTCTTCATGTTTTTCTCCTCAAATGCAAAAACAAACACTTCTTTATTTTTCACTGAGACGAAGGCAGGAAGACAGCAGCACCTCAGGAGGGGAGGGGGGTTCCCTGCTTGACAAGACACATACAGCCCTGACGATGTACATTGTGACGTCCCGTATGGTGCACGTCACTACGTATAGCCATACATGATTATGTCACTGCTGTTCAAAATGGAACGTCTCTTTGCAGCGAACATCCCTTCAAAGAACCATATAGCACATCTGGCTCTGAACTAGTTCACACTGAAGAACATACTGAATACATCAAGGTCAAATATTTGACCTCAACAAGACATCTATACAAAGTGGCCATATATATATGAAAAGCATTGTTCGAGTTACGCGGTTTATGCGCCTTTACACCAGAAAATACGGTACCGGCGCTCAGTGGAAATTTACAGGAGGGTGGGGGAGCTTGACGTGCTCAGTGGAGCAGGAGACCTCATTGTTTGGGACAGGCTGACCGGAGCAGAGGGGCTAATATGCTAACAGACATTACTGTAAAATTCTGGACCGCTGGACCGCGCGCAGAGACCTTATTGTTTGGAGCGGAGGTTTACGAGGCAGACATGCTACAGCTGAGCAACGAGCTAACATGATAACAGACGTTGCTGTAAACGCTGTGGACCGCGTGAAGCTGCAGGACCAGCTCCCAGTAAGAAATCAACTCTTTTTTTCCTTCATTATGGCTCTAAATGTATGTGTTTTTTGATAATTATGTAGGGCAATGTGTTAGGATAGAGGCTAAGTGCTTGGTAAAAATACAGTACTGTACATATGAGGTGCCGTTTAGATGTATTATCCGACTTACGTGGATTTTCGCTTTACAGACGGGCGTAGGAACGGAACTCCGTCGTAAGTCGGGGACTACCTGTATAATAAAACATATATATATTTATATTATATATATATAAATAAATAAATAAAAATATATATAGATACTGTATAGATAGATAGATAGCTAGATATACACAATATATTTAGATAAGGCAGCCTGACACCTGTTCCAAACAGACCCACTGGGGGTTCAGTCAGGTCACGTGACATGCGCGCTCGGCTCTGTTGTCGAGTTTTTGTTATGACAAGTCGAGGCCTCGGTGTAAATTTGTGCTAGTCCCCCCCTTCTCCCCTCTCCCGTGTGTGTGTATCTGCCAGATCGAATCCCGTCATGGAGGGCATGGACCTGGACCTGGACGTGGACCAGGAGCTCATGCAGAAATTCAGCTGCATGGGCACAACGGACAAAGATATCTTAATATCGGACTTCCAGAGGCTGCTCGGGTTTCAGCTCAACCCGGCCGGATGCGCCTTCTTTCTGGACATGACGAACTGGTGAGCTCGGGGCTTCGACGGGCCTGCTGCGTTCGGCCCATGCTAGCGAATAGATGCAGATTCTGTAACAGCTGTTCTAGCGACACATATGTGAAATGTCTAAAAATAAATGAAATGGTAAAAGTCTTGACCATTTTCTGCGCTACCGAACTCTCGCGTTTGGACAAATTAACGGGAACACGTTGACTAACGACGGTGTCGTAACGTAACTAGCTGAGTCAGTGGCTGACTTTTGATTGCCTGTGTCACCGCGACACATTTGCATACCTTTTAAAACCACACGTTCATTTTGTTATTCTGTTGTATTATGTCAATTATGTCTGAGACATTTTGGGTCGATAATCAAAATTCATCCAATATATTAGCTTGTACGAAAGGAGTAGCTTCAATTTATTACATAATCCATCAGCGTTCACTCATGTTGTGGCCCTATTTTTATCTGGATTAATTTAAACTCACTAGGTTCAGGCAGAGTTTAGATGCTTATTTTCATCAAGAATGGCTAACAAATGCATTTATTTTGTGGTTGGTTTGTTTGGTTTTTACGGAATTTGTGTTCCGGTGTTATGCCGAAAAATGTATCCCTGCCGTAAAAACTACCCCCGTCGCAGAAAATAGACTTGTGAAGCCACTTATATTATTCATTTGTTTACATTTTTGGTTAGTTTTTATTATAGTTTGTTGAGATATTCGCTACCTTTTTAATCTTTTAATGTATTATCAACATAAAAGAGGCCAATTTCTGTTGGGTGTTTTGAGTTTTGCGAGCCTTACTTCTTCAGTCAAACGCACAACTTTATACAGTATAAACTTTCAAATGTCAGGTAAATGCCACCAACTGAGCACATCTGCAACAGATTGCCTTTTCCCCACACATCTCTAGAGGCTTATTTTCAAAAATGAGACTGCTCACAATGCTCAGGTATGAGAATGAAACTAGTTTGGGATTCGGCCGTTCTGAAATATTTCCCATGCATCAATGCAGTAGTTATAATTATGCTTTTCCGTCTTCCTGCTGCCCTTCAGTGTTTAGGTGCTCAGCTTTGCATTGAATTCATCATGCTATTACATGTATTACCAGAAGACGTGTATTAAAAGATAAATGCCTCAAGATGAAATAAAATGTACACCGTCCTAAACCATAACAAAAGGACAGACCACAAACAGCAGAACATATTAATGTAGAAATATTGATCAAACTATTGATTACATATCTTTTATCTTCATTCAGCTACTTTTTGTTTCATATAATTAGTAATAAATTTGAGGAATACTTGTCTTCATACCAAATAATGGAGATAAATGATGCAGTAACTGACAGATCAACACAAGTGTTTTCATTTGCCTTGACATCCATCCATCCATTATCTTTACCTGTTTCTTCCTTTTCCGGTCGCGGGGGTCGCTGGTGCCCATGTCCAGCCATCACAGTGCGAGGGGCGGGGTACACCCTGGACTGGTCTCCAGTCCATCACAGGGCCACATAGAGACAAACAACCATTCACTCTCACTCACACCTAGAGACAATTTAGAGTCACCAATCAGACTAACATGCATGTTTTTGGTCTGTGGGAGGAAACCGGGTACTCGGAGAAAACCCACGCATGCATGGAGAGAACATGCAAACTCCACCCAGAAAGTCCCACGGACTGGGATTTGAACTGGGGCAACCTGCTTGCTAAGAGGCAGCAGGTCTACCAACTGCGCCACCATGCTGCCCCAAGGTTTTTAATCTGAATGGGATTTTTGTCCAAAACACTTCTTCAATCTGAGGAACTGCAACAAACTTAACTTTGTTGGATAAACAGGTAAAACGTTTTATTTGAAAAGTAGTTTAAAAATCACATTTTTATAATTAAATATTCAAAATTCATAAAAATAATAAGAAAAGGTGCAGCTTGATGAACAAGTGGTTTCACATTTATAATTGTATTACCTCAATGATTCCTCCTTTACTGGAGAAAAATAATCAAAATAAAAACTTTGTGGTCAAAAATGAAAACCGTGATTACCGGTATGCAGTCTGTCTCAGACGCTTTCAGAATAGTCATGTTTGTCTTGTGACGTTGTATTTTTTAAATTTTTCATGTTTTATAGACAGTTGCACATAACACAAATGATGAAAATTATTATGCAGAAAGTTGTGTAACCTTTTCTGGCACTATTGACAGAATCCGTCACTCATTTATCAGCTGTTCTGGATTTACCGCATTGTTTTCAGGGTCACAGGGGCTGAGGCCTATCACAACAAGCATTCAGTGAGAGGCAGGGTACTCCCAGGAGGTCACTAGTCCACCTTATTGATTAAAGGCAATCGATTTAAGAACAATAGTCCTTAAAAATAAACCAAAATGTACTTCTAACAAATTCATTTCTGTGGAAGCTGTTGCTGGAAATCATACAAATGAATTACCGTACATTTGATTTGTGCTTGAATCTGTATTGATCATCTTAATGACTGCTTTTCTTCTAATTTTCGTATCTTAGGAATTTACAAGCAGCCATTGGAGCTTACTACGACTTTGAAAGTCCCAACATCAGTGCACCGTGCATGTCTTTTGTAAAAGACGTCACAATCGGTGAGGGTGAGTCAGTTCCGCCTGACACGACGTTCACAAAGACCTGGAGGATACAGAACACGGGTAAGCTAGCTGAAACAGTGACGTGAAGTGCACGGTAGAAGGCAGACTCTGGGTCTTACAATAGAAAATGATTCGAGTCATGCGTGTCGTGTGAGGTCAACACATTGGTATGTGTGTTTTTCAGGTGCAGAGTCGTGGCCTCCTGGCGTTTCTCTGAAGTATGTGGGGGGAGATCAGTTTCATGCGTGTCGTGTGAGGTCAACACATTGGTATGTGTGTTTTTCAGGTGCAGAGTCGTGGCCTCCTGGCGTTTCTCTGAAGTATGTGGGGGGAGATCAGTTTGGTCATGTGAACATGGTGATGGTGCGTGCTTTAGATCCTCAGGAAATGGCTGATGTCAGTGTGCAGATGCACAGCCCTGTGGCTCCAGGCATGTACCAGGGCCAGTGGAGAATGTGCACAGCTACAGGACTTTTCTATGGAGGTAAAGTCAATAAACTTAACATTGCAACAATTATGTGCCACACTATAGTTTATAGAAACAACCCTTTTATGCAGAAATCAACAAAAAAGCAGAAAATGTTAAACCAGTAAAGAGTTTGTAGAAGTAGAATGATGTACCGTAAATTCCGCCTGAAAGGTCGCACCGTGATATAGATCGCTTTGTCCAATTATTGGCAATAATTTGGAAAAACCCATAAACAGATTGCGCCTTTATTTAGGTCGCATCTCTTATGCGTCACCGCTACATGACGCGTCAGCGCCTCATTTGCCCTGCTGAAAATGGCAGCCACAGAAGCGAGCGAGCACGGAAGAACTTTACAAGATTAACACGGTAAAAACAATTGTTTGTTTGCTGAAAATTATAGCTGACATTATAGCACAAGGGTTCCTGAGCTTAACCGTTCCTTAATAAATTCACGAAATGGTCAAATCTGCTGGATTTAAAATGTTTTGCTTTGACGTCTTCCAAACGGTCGCGTGCGCTGCAAAAATAAATTATAAATAAATCAAATTTTATCTCAAATGTCTCATACAGGTCACAGTTTGTAAATGACCACCAAATAATTACTTTCTGTAAGCTGAAAGAAAATCCACCGAGTGGTTTATGAGCCATTTGCTAAAATATACACAGAAATAAAACAAAGCAAACGCGACATGTTTACGTCTATAAAACATTGATTTTTTTTTAAAAATCTCAAACATCTCATAAAGCTAGTCAGTTGTAAATGTTTATACAGTGATTACTTTCTGTAAGTTTGATAAAAATCTGTCCTGTGGTTCTTAACTTATCTTGCTAACAAACACAGCTAACAGTAGTTACCTCCAGAGCAGGAGGCCGGGCAGCGACAGAGTCAGTCTGACCAGAGGAGACTGCCTTCGGACACATGAGGTGGGACTGGTCGGTGTACCCTAGCGGACAAAAGTGGTACTACACCATTTTTTGCCAAAATGAAAAACGGTCATATCTGAGCCAAAAATTGGTCTAGAAATATTGGAAAAAATCCATAAACAGGTCTCACCTCTCTATCAGAACAAGCGTTCAATACAAAAACAACTGGACTTTATTTGTTACCGAAAACGTTTCACCCTCTATCCAGAGGGCTTTTTCAATTCTAAGAGCAAGCTGTGTCAGTTGGAGGTTATAACCTGAGGTGACACGCACCAACCTATGTAAATTGGGAGCTGAGCTAGCAACATGCACATACCTGAGATAACACACACCTCCTATGCAAATTGACGAATCACAACATCACACCTTAACAGAAGGGGTTCTTAAAGTTCTTCTCCAAGCATGTGGATATCCTAACTGGGCTTTTGTCAAGTCAGCGAGGAAATCGACAAAACACAATAATGATCAGAAAAAGAAGAACAGACGAAAAAACATTGTCATCCCTTATGTGGCTGGACTATCAGAGAATTTCAGAAGGATTTTCAACAAACACAACATCCCAGTACATTTCAAACCCAGCAGGACTCTCAGATAGGGATGTCCCGATCAGGTTTTTCTGGCCCCGAGTCCGAGTCCTTTAATTTTAGGAATTGGCCGATACCGAGTCCCGATCCGATACTTCTAAAATACATTTTTAAAATGAAGGGAAAAAAAAGAAACAGATCCAGATGTCCCTTCATTTTTATTTTATTTACCTTAACATTTAACAGAGTACTTCTGTGAGGTAGATTGAACAATCAAGTAATAAGATTTAAAATAAAATTCTTCACATTGAAGTTTAGTGCAACAGTATAAATGTCTAATTTAAAATAAGCAGCTCAACTTAAAATACCAGAACATGACCACAACCTGACCAGAACCTGGCCAGAACCTGAGCAGAACCAGAACCTGAGCAGAACCAGAACCTGAGCAGAACCAGAACCTGAGCAGAACCAGAACCTGAGCAGAACCAGAACCTGAGCAGAACCAGAACCTGAGCAGAACCAGAACCTGAGCAGAACCAGAACCTGAGCAGAACCAGAACCTGAGCAGAACCAGAACCTGAGCAGAACCAGAACCTGAGCAGAACCAGAACCTGAGCAGAACCAGAACCTGAGCAGAACCAGAACCTGAGCAGAACCAGAACCTGTGCAGAACCAGAACCTGAGCAGAACCAGAACCTGAGCAGAACCAGAACCTGAGCAGAACCAGAACCTGAGCAGGCATGTAAACAAATAAGAAACTTAAAGTGTCCGTTTTATAAAATAAGGCTAGTAACATGCTTTTCTGAACAGCACTCCTTTACTCTCCTCCTGTGGCTTCACAGAAGGAAGTGTATGTTTTTAAATATAAATATAAAGTCTCTTGCAGCGTGAGCTGGCTCGTCTTCGGCTGCGTCGTCTGGTTAAACTCTGTGTATTGTGTCGGGTGTTTGTTTCTGATGTGCCTAATCAGGTTTGTTGTGTTAAATGCAGCCTTTTCCTTACCTTCTCTTGAAATACGAACTTTCCATTTGTCATCCACTTTAAAATATCTCCACACAACAGACATCGCTGCCTCCACTTCAAGTTAATGCCGCGTTCCGCTTCTTTTTTACGACAGTCACCGCTTTACAGCGGGCACTGCTTTACGGTAGGCACTGCTGCAAAACTATTGTGCATGTTTTGTTCCGAGACAATTTGACTCTGTAACTCAACATACAGTTAATATAATATTCCCGTTTGTGTTTAGAATAAATATACACATATATATCCGATCCCTGATCGGTGTGTAACGCCCGAGTCGAGTCTGAAATCACGTGATCGGGACCCGGTTTCCGATCACGTGATCGGCTCGGGACATCCCTACTCTCAGACAGAGGCTGGTCCACCCCAAGGACAAAACACCAACACACAAACAGAGTGGTGTAGTTTATGTGGTCCAGTGCAGCGAAGACTGTCCAGACCTCTACATTGAAGAAACTAAACAGCCCATTCACAGATGAATGTCCCAACACAGGAGCCACCTCTTCTGGACAAAACTCGGCTGTTCATCTCCACCTCACGGACAAGGGACACTCATTTGTGTGACATTTCATGCAAAGTTCAAAGATGATGTCAGTGGATCTTTAAACGTGTATAGTGCATGAATTGAACAGTCGTTTCATTAGTTACGTTAGATGTACCCAAGGAGCAGGACAAATGAATCAGCTAGATTTGTGGGACCACTCGCAATCATTTCGTCCTCCACGACAATAAAATGCTCTCAGGGCTGAACATGGCTGTATCAGTAGTGTCATCTGGGACGACTGTCAGAAGAGCCACCGGAGTGTCAGTGAGGTCTGGACCATCTGCTGCCTACAAAACACAAATACAAGAATGAGTTCATTCCTTCAAGTTTACTATACTAATTATGCTAATGATGTCTAGACATTACTGTCACTTAACACCTAGGACTTAGACTGCAACTTGGCTACATGTTTAAACCATTGTCTTTGCTTATATCTTATGTTTGTTTCACACTTATCTTTCACATCCCTCAAATAACTGTTGCAGACTAGATTTTGGGAAATTAGGTGTTTTGACAAAGAAATTATTGTTATTTGTATCGTTGCACATAAGTTCTGCAGCGTGTAGGAAGAGAAGTTGGATTATTTTGTT
>JBBPBX010024583.1:9033-39557 GCA_038048925.1 Garcialebias charrua
CCATCCCCCCATTGACAACCCAGAGAGTTCAACCACATACTTTGTCACCTGCAGCTCAACGCCACCGCGCCGCACAGCTCATTCTGTGGAAGACAGAGCGACGGAGCGAGAGCCGGAGAGGCGTTCAGCTCCCGGGATGCTTTATGTAAATGATGCTTAAGCACCAAAGTGCACAGGTGAATTGTTGAGACAATTGCTGCTGAAATGGGAATCTGAAGCGGCGGCATCCTTCATCACGCAGCATGCAGATGTGCGCCGCCGCCGCCGGCTGATTCCAATCAAGTCTAAAGATAAACACAAACAATAAATTGCTGATGGAACAAAGAACAACGCACTCCGGAACTGAAGGACGTTCATCTCGATCGTCCTCGAAAACATCCTGCCCGAGCCGTTTCATTGGTGTTGCAGTTTTGGACGCGCAGGTTCAGGATAGATGGACGATCATACAGATGGATGATCATACAGATGGATGATCATACAGATGGATGATCTTGTAGTTCTTAAATAGAGCAACTTCAGTGTTGTGCCTTTAACCACGTGCACGTTTCAAACATGCTTTTGTGACTCGCTCACTGTTGATTTTGTAGAACAGAAAATACACTTTTAAAGCAAGTGACTTTGTTTATGTGTTGTCCACACACACACACACACACACACACACGCACACACACACGCACACACACACACAGATGGGAGCCTTTCTATCATGTTTGCATTTCCAGCTCATTTCTAGGTAAGGGGATCAATATGGAATCAATCATCTGGACAGGTGAGATGTGGAGCAGAGCAACAATAAAAACTGCTTTGAATCTGTTTTTGATCTGCACATAAATCAGTCCAGATCAAAACAGACCAAGTTGAAATGAGTTCATTTAACACATTCATTTTCATCTTTTATCACCAGGAAGGACTAATTCATTTACCTTCACCTGTGACTGGGATGATTTTTAGGGCACTTAATTCAATAAACGAGTATACTTCAGAAACGAGTTGGCTCGTTTGTCGCAGTAACTTTAAATAATCCATGGCGCGTGTTGATGAAAACGCAGCATTTAAAAACGTTGACGAAATAAAAAACGATGTTTAATCTGTAAAAAAAAAAATAATAATAATAATCCGCTATAGCTAATTCAAGAGTGTCAAAGTAAAGCGTGATCTATTGTTTGGAATCGGTGACAGCTTTGGAGCGCATGCACGTGTCCAAAACTTTCTCTCAACTTTGTTTTCCTTCTGTTTTCTCCAGAGGCGCGGGTCTCTCCAACACACACACACTCTCTCTCACACACACACACACACACATTCCTTCAAGCTGTGCGTGCATCAGCTCGTGCACACAGATGCGCGTCAACAAGGCTCAAATAAAAACTTGTATTTATGTGTACAGCCTGAAACTGTAGAAAAATGTCTCCTACTGGCTCGTGCGCCTTTACGCACGGCGGCGAGCTGCGCGCGTGGACATCCATGCCCACGCTCCCCCACGCTCCCCCACGCACGTACCTGGCGTTGGTGCAGTCGTTGTAGAGCGTCTCGAAGTCCCTCCTGCAGATGAGCTTGCAGCGGTTCACCCCGGGCTGGATGGCGCCGAGCCCCCGCAGGATGCGCACCTGCTCCACGTTGCACACCACCGGGGTGATCTCCAGGCGCTTGAGCTTGGTGTAGACGGTGTGCAGCCCCCCCACCAGGTGCTTGAGGAACAGGTCGAAGGCCTGGGGGAGGCAGATGAGCTCCTGGCCGTCCACGGTGAACGACGCCACCTTGGCGCCGCGCAGCTCCACCATCTTGCACTCGTTGTTCTGCGGGATGTTCTCCACGGGCGACGGGGTGGAGTACACCGGCTTCCCGGGGGGGAGCGCCGGGGCCGGGACGCCCGGACTGCCGCCGGAGGGGACCAGGAGCTCCGCGCGGAACAGGGTCTGTCCGGGACCCGGCGGCGGGGGGGCCAGCGACGGGGACGGGGATGAAGTTGTCGACGGCGGGGACGTGGTGGAGGGAGGCGGCGGGACGAGAGGGTTCTGTGGGATGAGAGCAGCCGGAGCGGCCATGGTCACTGCGCGAGGAGAGGGGGCGGCAAGTTCAAAGCACAAGCCCCAGCCTGCCAAATGAAAAGACCCGTCTGCTGACTTTAGCTCTTCACTTAAAGTTGGGAAGTTAAAAAAAAAAGAAGAAAAAAAGAGCTACCGATTAATTAAAAAAAAAGAAAGAAAATAAAGGCGTGTTGAGTTGACCGGTCTTCTTTAGGAGGGGAGGGGGGGGCGGCGGGACAATGATCAAAGATAGGAGGAGGAATGACAGGAGGAAAATGAAAAGTGCAGCTCTGCTCCGTGTGGATGAGTTGTTGTTGTCACACCGTGGCGCACAGGGGGCGGAGCCAGGGGACCGAGAACTGAGAACTACTTCTGACCGCCTTCAAGAACACTTGAAGGCCCAAAGTTCATGCTCAATAACTTTTGTAACACTTTTTTAAAATTTATTTTTATTTACTCTTTCAGCTCAGCCCAGGCACACTTTGGTAATCGTTTTAAATAAGCATTTGGCATTTCAAAGTTTTTACAAAACTTGTATTTTCATATCTAAAAGAAAAAGCTATGGTCCTCTGGACATTAAAAACAAAAAAATTATAATATTTTTTTTTAAATTTAAAGTAGAAACGTTTCGTCTTTCATCCGAAAGACTTCCTCAGTCTGAGGTGCTGTATTCAGCAGGGGTGGGCGTATCGATTCTAGTATCGATACTATCGATACCAAGGTGGTACTTGGTATCGAATCGATACTAGCGCTGTGGAATCGATGCTTTGTTGTCGCGCTTTTTTTTGTTTTTGTTTATCACTTATCACTGTTTTTGTGATTTTGACAGTGTTATGTTTTTGTAACATTGCTGCTTTTTTGTTATTTTGCACTGGTGACTTTTATTTAAACAACTGTGTGTTGTAAAAGAGGTGATGGGCAAATATTTTGTTACTCACACTGTTCAATTTTGTGCGGCTCAACAGCGCCCCCAAGTATCGGAATCGGTATCGAAGTATGCGATTCTAGCACAGTATTTACTTGGTATCGGATCGATTCCAAAATTCTCAGTATCGCCCACCCCTAGTATTCAGCTCAGTCTTATAAATAGCACCCTCTCACAGTGGATCAACCAGTTTGCTGATGACAGCCTGAAACCAGCTGCTCACATGATCAAGGAGGACCATCAGTCTAACGATGGATCGTTAGCACCCTGATGGTTGTTTGCTATTCACCGAGTGCTGAGTGATACTAGCAATAACAGCATTGTAAGAGGGGGACAGTTGTAATTTCATGTATTTCTCATATGTTCTGACTGAAATTTCTTCTAATTCGACTTTCAGTTTTTATTTTTAGATTTTATAATGATGTATCAGGGTCATTCAGAAGAAATAAATTAGGTAGGATGGTTTATTTTTTGTTTATGAGTTTCAAGATTCAAATCTGAATGTTGAGATTAAACTCAAAATATTTTTTCCAGACCAAGATTGAAATGTTGAGAAAGAAAAGTCTCTAAATGTTGGTTTTAGGAAAAAGATTGCAATGATAAGAAAAGAAAGTGTAGCATTTTGTCTCAAGACTGAAGTGTGTTATTAGGTCAAAATTCCAAGTTGGAAAATTGAGTGGTGGCGAGATGAGTCACCTGTTCACCTAAGTCTTCCAACCCAAAAAAGGTTGTTGGATCAAATCCCGGCTGAGTTTGCATGTTCTCTCCATGCATGCGTGGATTTTCTCTGGGTACTCTGTTTTTTTTTTCTCCACTGACCAAAAACCTGCATGTTAAGCTAACTGTCCATCTGTTATGACTGGAAACAGCCAAAACATATTCATTGGACATTGGACACAGAAGAAGTTTTAACAAAACGTTTATTTAACTAAAATCAAGCGCTTCCAAGCCGGCGAGGTCCTCTCTGGCTTCTCCCACCTGGCCCGGAGCGTCTTCTCCTGGTTCAGCGTCAACAGAAAATGAAAATTAAAGAAGAAAAATGTTCAAACAAATGGAGGACTGGTGAGTTTGGCCAAAAAGAACAAAACGCCACCCAGGCAGACCCAACCCTGTACAGGGCCGTCGAGTCTCCCCAAGCAACGATCTATCTTACCAAAAGTCCTAAACAAACAAAATACGAAAACTGGACTACCAACACTCACACAGTCAAAAGTACAACAAAAATGAAAAAGAGAGAAAAGCAACAGTTCCCTCACTGTTGTCCCCAGATGTCCTCCTCCTGGACAACTGTACAAACACTGCCCTCAGTGTCACCTATAATAAACTATTAAGCCACCACAGGCACAAACACAGGCACACATCTCCTAAGTCAAAGCTTAAGTTTTAGTCAGCACTTAAGGTGTCTTAACCTACACAGAACTCTACTTTAAAGCAGTCAGAGTCACTTCAAGAGCTCAAACAGCTCAGCTACTACTCTCCCTGGAGCAAACTCACTAACAAGCAGAAAGGGTGATCTCCCTGTGTCAGTACAATACACAGCTCAGCAACTGTCAATCAACACTCGGTTTGTTACCTTAAGTGCATCTTCAGCATGTTCACACGAACCTCAGCTGACTTCAGGTGCTCTTTCCTACACAGCCTTTACTTGATCCACAAGACAAATCTTGTGTCAAGCCTACATACTTGCTCTCAGCAAGGCTCCACACAACTCAAAGCACTGCCTGAGAAATATAAAGGCAGGACCTGCAGGTGAACAGCTGTGCTGCCTAACTAAGCTTGATTAGAAGACAGAAAAAAATACAGGAGGGTGCAGTCAGCTTAGACTGTTGTTTTAAACATATTTTAAAAACTCTGGGGTACATAACACCATCCATCAATTATCTTTAACTTGTTCTTCTTGGGTCATGGGGATCACTCGTGTCCAGGGCTGGACTGGCCATTCGGGCGTACCGGGCAAATCCCCGGTGGGCCGTCGGTGATTTATGCGATTTATGGGCCGCTGTCACTCATGAACCAAAAAAATAAATTATAGCTATTTTTTTGTCAATCGCGACGGCCGATTGGTTGATTTTCTTGAACGACATCGAGCTAATCCAATGAAATCTCTCAGCACTCTTCCGTCCAGCCCCTTCCCTTGAAACCTGACACCAGCGTGCCTGACAGAAACTGGACTGTGAGGTGCTCACACGGAGCTGAAAGTTCCTCCCTGCAGCCTGAGAGGAGGACGAGTGAGACAGGACTCATCAAGGAGTGACGTGACGTCTGCTCTATGCGACCTAGTTTCAGCGCGGCATCTTGCAGGCAGCACGCGTTAGCACTTAGCATTACAGTATTAGCATGTTGTTGCGGTCTCCTGTTGTTAAAAGACCTGCTCAAATTAAAGCTGTGCATGGACGCGGTTTCACAAGACCTGCAGCAGCAACACACGTCACTTGAACGGACTAACCACATCATCCGAACGTGAACGAAGAAAACAGCTTGTAAACACCGATCAGCAGCTGCAACTTTTCTCAGGTAATTCAAATCATTCCAGATCAATAACACAAATAGGAGTTTTTAATGATCTCTGAATCATGTCTGAAATGTTGTTGATGTGCTGCAGGCTTTACTGAACGCTGCTAAGACGTTTTCCATCACGTCAACACTTCAGCACTTTATGAAAAAACTCAGACTGATACAGTAGTGTCAGCATGTCCTGGAGCCCTGATGATGAGAGATGAGAGATTCAACCACCTCAACTGCTCAAAAAGAGGTATTGTTCTTTTACTATTACTGTACTATTACCTTTTTAATTTAAAATTATAATCTTATTAACTTTTTTTTTACCTCTTTGTGTGTTATTTCCAGAAGTTAGCAGCTGTTCTCTTCCTCTTCAAGGAAATCCACATGCAGCTAAGGAGCTAAGGAGTCTGTGCTGATGACCCTGATGCATGCTCAATAATCCAGGTAAAAATCTAAAAAAAAACTATGTCTGGGCCTCTGGACATTCAAAAAACAAAACAAAACAATTGTAGAAACGTTTCATCTTTCATCAGAAAGACTTCCTCAGTCTGAGGTGCTGTATTCAGCTCAGTCTTATAAATATCACCCTCTCACTGTGGAAACTCTGTAACAACCTGCCCCCCAACATTAGACAGGCCTCCTCCCTTCACATGTTCAAATCCCTGCTAAAAAAATCATCTTTTCTCTATTATTTCAAACTGTGTGAGCTGACGTAGTGTATATATTTTTTTTTACTGTGTTTTCATTTTAATATTGCTCTTATACATTTTTATTATACTTTTACCGCTGTTAATATCATAATTTTTACCATTGGTGTGTGATACTGTTCTGTACATTTTTAAACCTCTTTTGTGTTGTGTGTGTGAAGCACCTTGATAACAGTTTATCTGTTTTAACTGTGCTATATAAATAAAATAGACTTGACTTGACTCACAGTGGATCAACCAGTTTGTTGATGACAGCTGAAACCAGCTGCTCACATGAGCAAGGAGGACCATCAGCCTAACAATGGATCATTAGCACCCTGATGGTTGTTTGCTATTCACAGAGGGCTGAGTGATACTAGCAACAACAGCATTGTAAGAGGGGGACAGTTGAACCCGGAGGCCTCCACCTCTGTTTAATGATGGACAGTTTCTTTTCACAAAGATGGCCTCCTTTACTCCTCTCTCAAACCATCGTTCCTCTCTATCAAGGATGTGAACATCTTCATCCCTGAAAGAGTTGGCCTATACAAACGTATTGTTCACTTGAAACATTTTCAAAATAATCATTTTATAAGTCTTTTTTGTAAACATATTATTTGTTTAGTGAAGTAAAGACACTATTTTTTTTATATAAAGCAAGTATTTCTTTATTCATTCAACCTTCATTTATGATATTGAAATCAAGAAATACCTTATTTTTTATCAAAAGTATTTATGTTTTATAAAGTCAAGAAAGACCATTATGTTTTTTGAATATTTTTAATTGGTAATTATTTTATTAAAACATTTAAATTTTTTATGTATTGTGACAGAGGGTTCTTGTTAGCAGCTGCTGAAAGTAACTAATAAAGTAACTTAGTAATCTAACTTAGTTACTTTCCAAATCAAGTAATCAGTAACTTAACTAAGTTACTTTTCCCAAGGACTAATCAGTAACTTAACTAAGTTACTTTTTCAATGTAACTATGCCATCACTGTGGGCCACTCTGCTCAAAATGCCCGGGCCGATTTTTTGTCCCAGTCCAGCCCTGTGCAGGATGGTGTTCCTCGGGGACCAGGGTTGAGAACCACTGCAATCTTCCTGTTGTAGCCAACAACTAAACAACAGCTGTGTCTCGTCTGATCATCAGACGCTTCTCCACTTGTGCATGTGAGCAGCAGCAGGTTTCAATTCAGCTTCAAGGTTTTGCTTTTGGAGCAGCATGTAAAACTGGCTTCTTTGTGTTCAAGTACTGTAGTGTCAGGTCAGATGGTTCTTGAGTTGACTCTGAACCTCCTAACCAGTTTTCTTTTATCTGAAGGAGATACACACAGATGTTTCAAACTGAACATTTTGTACATTCTATAGCAATCACAACATCATGGCTACATAGGAGAAGGATCCAGGTACTGAAATGTCCAGCCTGCAGTCCAGATCTTTCACTTATAGAGAACATTTGGCGCATCATAAAAAGGAAGGTGCAACAAAGAAGGCCCAAGACGATTGAACAGTTAGAGGCCTGTATTAGACATGAATGAGAGAGCATTCCTATTTCTAAACTTGAGCAACTGGTCTCCTCTGTCCCCAGACGTCTGTTGAGTGTTGTAAGAAGAAGGGGGGATGCCACACAGTGGTAAAAATGGACTTGTCCCAACTTTTTTGGGATTTGTTGACACCATGAAATTTTGAAACAACATATTTTTCCCTTAAAATTGACTTTTGATCTGTGATTTGTGTTCTATTCTGAATAAAATATTAGATGTTGGCACCTCCACATCATTGCATTCAGTTTTTATTCACAATTTGTTTAGTNAAACGGTGAGCTATTTTCCCAGAATACTGCCTCTTTGCCTTTCTGATGCCCCGGTCCAGGTTGTTTCTGGCTGCCCTCAGGCCCACCTGATCTCCCGCTTTGAAGGCAGCATTCCTGGCTTTCATGAGTCTGTGAACCTCAGCTGTCAGCCATGGCTTCTGGTTAGCCCGAACAGTGATGGTTTTAAGGTTGGTTACATCATCAATGCACTTGGTGATGTATGAACATACAGTGTCTGAGTACTCCTGGAGACATGTGGTGTTGTTTGTGAATAGTAGCTGTAAATAGTAGTAGCTTTGTAAATAGTAGCTGAAATAGCAGAAAAAATGAAATGTGCAGAAATAAGCAGAAAGGAGCATTTTCTGATATTAGCAGAAAGACATTAGAAGAAGCACAAAAATGTTTTTGCTTGCAGATCAAATCTGAAAGGAGCACAAAACAGCTGAAAAAAAAAACCCCCAGCTGAAATTAGCTGAAAGTAGCTGAATTTTTTATTTATTTGCAGATCTAAAGATTGGAAGGATGTACAATGAGCTCAATTAATTTCCTATTAGAAAAAAGTGGCAGAAAAGGTTAAATATTTCAAAAAGTTAAAGTTGCACTAATACCAAAAGTCAAAGCACCCTTCTCCTGAAAGAGCTGAATCTGATATGATTTGTTGGAATAGCCAAAATTTGTGGAACGAGAACAATGCCGAAAACGCACAGAAGAAAAATTGATCTCAATAGTGTGAATGCTTCATAAACTTTTATACTATTATCACAGCGTTCTCAGAGTAAAGCTGGGGATCCTGAAAGTGACAAAATCCTAATTTGGCTCAAAAGCAAGAGAATAACCCCAAAGTCGTGTTCACAACTCGAACCTCCAGAACGTGTGAAGTATTGGCGAGAAGCTCTGGGGCATGCTGGGACACTTTAAACACTGCGAGTTAGGCGTGAATGTAATTCACAACAAGAACCATGAAATCACTTGGGATGCTTGTCAACAGAAATCTAACAGGTAACCTGGTGCCCAATTAGCTCTAGACCTGAAGTCCATTTCTCCCTAAAGTCTTATCCCTGAACACCTGTCAAATCCTCATACTATTTCAGTTTAAACAGAGGAGTTACATCATTTGTTTCAACTATAATGGTAGACATTTCTGAAAAACATAAATTGTTAACTGAAAATAAATAAATAATGTTTTTACAATTTATGTCAAATTGCATTAAATGAAATTCTAAAAAAAAACGGCACCATAACCAAACTAAAAAAGTTTTGACACAATCTTGAAAAGTCCCATTGCAGCTATTGAGATGTGATGAGGTGTTTTTTTGTTTTTGTTTAAGCAAAATCGTTTGGGGAAAAATGTAGAACAAGGCTATTTTAAATACACGTGCTACTCGCTTCAGCCTTTTTTTTAACGTTTTTTTTTCTCTCTGCTTTTATGCTCCTTCACTGCAGATGACAGCAGGTGCGGAGATGTGCACGTGATCAACTGACCCATCCATCCATTATATTTACCCGCTTCTTCCTTTTCGGGTAGCGGGAGTCGCAGGTGTCCATGTCCAGCCAACACTGTGCGAGAGGCGGGGGACACCCTGGACAGGCCGTAGGTCCATTTCAACCGGCGGGTCAGCAGACGCGCAACCGCTCACGCGCACGGCCAGGGACAGCTGGCCTCTTACCTCTTAAACCAGTCAACCGGACCTGCCTCCTCCTCAACAAGTCAAAGTCAAAAGTCAAAGTCAAAGTCAACTTTATTGTCAGAACTGCAATATGTACAGGACATACACAGGACCGAAATTGCGTTTCTCTCAGTCCCACGGTGCAATAGTAACCATCTAAACACTAAACACTAAAACATTTAATAAACATAAGCATAAAATAGTAAAAGTGTAACAAGTAGATTAACACAATTTTATGTTGTGCATTCTTCAGTTTTCTTTGTGCTGATTCATAAAACCACATCAAAGCGTGAGACTGTCCCGAACACACATTGTTATGGACTGGTCCAGTTGTGACAACGCAGCGTGTTAACTCCATATCTGGAAGATGCCTGTAAATTTCAGCTAAATCTCAGACTTTGGTTATCCCATGCGAATGCGCCACATAATAAATAGATGTTGGGGAATAATTTATTTATTACACATGGTCCTTAGGTAAAACTAATCCCATGCAAATAGGATTTAAGACTGAGAAGATCATTCTTCCAACGCTGGAGCATTACCTCTACTATGGTACGTGCTCTCAGCCCACTAGTGTTTCTCTGAACCTCGTGAATAGTAATAATGTGATTCCTCTTATAATGTGCTTGCTTGAGACTCTACTGTGGACCCTGGACCTTCATTCATTCAACCTTTATTTATACAGGTTAATCCCTCGAATGGTGGGAAAGGTAGTCACAGCCAGTTGTGAAAGTGCACCGTGATAGACAGCATCCAACATCGGCAGGGTGCTTGTTTATGTTTATGTTTATGTTTATGTTTATTAAATTTGTTCATTTTTTTACAAAAGAAACAATACAAGGCAATCTCATAATGATAGTGTACAAAATGTAAAAAAATGAAAGGTGGCAGAAAGAAGAATAAATCTTATTATATCTGCCCCTTATCTCCAACAATCAGATTAAACAACAGTAGTCAAACCATGTAAACAATAATAATCTTCAACCAACTTTTTCCAACAATCAGGTTAAACAATAATATTCTTCAACCAACAGTACAAAATGACTAACTCTTTCTAATTTTCTAACTAATACTAATACAGTACAAAATGACTAACTCTTTCTAGTTTTCTAACTAATACTAATACAGTACAAACTGACTAACACTTTCTAATTTTCTAACTAATGCAATACACATTACGTTATTTCACATATATTTTTTTAACATATTTGTTTTGATCATTTTTTTAAATGTAAACATTGACTTGGCATTTTTAACTACATTCTCCAAGCCATTCCATAATCTAATTCCCTGAATTGAGGTAGAACGTCCCTTCAAACTGGTTCTGAATTGTGGTTTTACAAACAACTCTGTTCCCTTAAGATTATAACAACTTTGTCTTTTAACAAAGTGCATTTGGATATTTAAAGGTAATGCATTATTTTGAGCTCTATACATAACTGATAAAATATTATAGTCTACCAAATCATGGAACTTCAGTAATTTTAGTTGATAAAATAATGTACTTGATGGATGACGGTAATGCTTTCTAGTGATAATTCTTACAGCTCTTTTCTGTAATACAAAAATAGGCTTTGTGATTGTTTTACACGCATTCCCCCAAACATCAATACAATAGATTAAGTGTGGAACAATGATTGTGTTATACAACAAATACAGAGCTTTATCATTCAATAGGTCTCTGACTTTGTACAGTACTGCAATCGATTTAGCTATTTTTATTCTTACAGAATTTATGTGTTGTTTCCATGTCAGTTTGTCATCAATGATAACACCCAAAAACTTCACCTCACTCACTCTACAAATCTCAACATCCTCAATTTTGAGTGGAACATCAACAGTTTTCTTTCTATTACCGAATATCATGTAATTAGTTTTCTCTAGATTTAATGATAATTTATTTATTTTAAACCAAGTTTGTATCTTTATAAATTCTGTTTTTATCAATTCTAACATTTGTTCTATATCTTCACCTGAACAGAAAAAAGTGGTATCATCTGCGAAAAGTACACATTTAAGGAGTCCTGACACATTTACCAAGTCATTCACATATAAAATAAAAAGCTTTGGTCCAAGTACAGAGCCTTGGGGAACTCCACATGTGATATTACAGAGGTCAGATCTTACATCATTTATTTGTACAAATTGTTTCCTATTTTTTAAGTAGCTAGATACCCACTGTAATGCTGGTCCTCTAATACCATATTTGTTCAGTTTTTCAAGGAGAATTGTGTGATCAATAGTATCGAATGCTTTTTTTAAATCAACAAAGATACTGATACAGTGTTGTTTTTGATCGACAGCAGTAGTTATTTGTTCCATTAATTCCATGAGAGCCATTGATGTAGAGTTTTTTGATCTAAACCCATACTGACTGCTGCTTAGAATATTTTGTTTATCTATAAATTGGTCTAGTCTGTTTACAAATAGTTTTTCAAGAATTTTTGAAAACTGTGGTAACAAGGATATAGGTCTATAATTGTTGAATACACATTTATCACCATTTTTAAAAAGAGGAACGACCTTAGCTACTTTCATATTATCTGGAAAAATTCCTGTTGAAAATGATAAGTTACATATGTATGTGAACGGCTCAATAACATGGCTTGTAGGAGCATTCATGTAAATAATGTCACCAAAGTTAATGGAGGGAAGGAAAGTCACAGTACCCTCAAACACTTGGACCTGACCTACATCCTCTGGCTGTTCCCTGTGTTCTTCTTCTACATGCTTCTTTTGATACTGGGTCCTCTGTCTTGGATTGTTTCTGATTGGAACCAAGGACAGACCTAAAACCTCCACCTGTAAGGAACTGCAATTCTGTGCTGAGCGTCTCTATTACCTTAAGACCAATTATTAATGGTATCTTCTTGCTCCCTATGGATCCAGTCTAGTTTCTGTTTTGCCACTGTAAATAATTCTCTCTTTCGCTCTTGACGAAGATGGTCACTTTCACACACTCCTCCCTCTTTCCTGCTTTTTTGCTATCTTGTTCTGTGAACCTACTCAGAGCCTCTCTTTACACATCTTCTGAATATAAATTTATTATGGACCTGGTCAGCTGGTCTTTTAACACAATTGATAAAATTTTACGAAAATACATAGTCAATGGAGGGATGGAAAGTCAGAGTTACAAGGCATTTCTTAGCATTCAGAATTAGACAGGATCTATTTCTGAAAAAGAAACAGACTTTAACTTTCAGTTTCCTTACCAGGTTTTCCACGTGAAGCTTAAAAGAGAGATGCGAGTCGACAAAGATATCCAAATATTTGTAGGAATCGACAAACTCAATAGGGACACCATTTGAGGATAAATTCAGAGGAGGAACTGCTGGGACTGACTTCCGATTTAAAGCATCCTTTTGGTTTTATCGGCATTTAGGACAAGTTTGAGACAGAACAAATCTGACTGGATGATGTCAAAAGCGGATTGCAAAAGCTGGAAAACCTTAGCAACTGTTTTAGCTCAACAATAAACAACTGTGTCATCAGCATGGAAATGTAAGTATGCATCAGGGATGCTCTGACCTATATTACCTATGTAGATTGTAAAGAGGGTGGGTCCTAAGACTGAGCCTTGTGGTACCTCACTGCTGAACACATTTTGTTGAACAAATTGTTTTGTGACATGGGAAAATAGATCTGGTAATCATCAGCATAGATGTGAAATGAATTGCCACGTTTCCTAAAAACAGAGCTGGAGGGGAGTAGGTAAAGAGCAAATTAAAGAGGGCCAAGGTTTGAGCCCTGGAGGGACCCCATGTGGAAGAGGAGCCGTGGAAGACATAAAAATTGTAATTTTTTATACAGAAATTCCCATTATTTAGATAGGACCAAAACTAAAAGATCACACAACTATGCCTGATTGTGCATAAAGCGGTTTTCAGAAGTGACCAAAACTACTATAATTCTTTAATTAAGGGGGTTGAACATTTAAAGCCTTTAATGTCTTGCATCACCCTGAAAAAAAAATCTGATTTTTGCATCAATGACAACAAACTGCAGCTTGACTGAAAGTTTGATGACATGTTGTAATCAGTGAGGATTGATGAAACCAGAAAAATATTTCATTAATGATTTTGTGTTTTGCTTTTATGATTAAAGTTCTGCTTTAACTGTTCACGTTTTAAATGTTGTTGTTTTTTGTGATTTTTTTTTTAAAGCATCTTGTGCTTTTCTGGCAGATTGTGTGGATGATGCAAAGCCCCCTTTATAGTCTGCTAAAATCAGTTTTAAGATCTTTTGCTCAGTAAATCAATATATTGTTCCCTCCTGAGATTCAGTCATTCAGCTTCTCTTATTTCTTTTCAGCTTTCTGTCTATACTTGATGAAAACCACAACAAACACTCGAGTGACAGCGGTGCATAAAACAGCAGAAAATGAACTCCAAACTTCTTTCACCGGAGACAAAAAGAATTCATTTGATTTTCATGTAATAAAAGGTTGAAGTGACCCATTTGAGCTAATCAAACGCATGAATGGAAAAATGATTGTGTGTGAAGTGCTTTCGGAACAGTCAATATGGATGGAGGGTCTTAATCAAATCTTAGCTTATTGTTAAAATTCTTCCTCAGTCCTTTTACCTCACAAGGAGCTGATAAAGAACAGACAGAAAACTAGAAAATCAATTTTATTATATTTTTCTCCCACACAGTTAATATTTCCTTATATGTGGTTGGTAGCAGTTTTGAAGTTACATCTTTCAATTTTAACATTTTACATATCGTTGAGATGAATTTAGACACATCAGTAAAAAACAGTGAGATTTTCATCCATCTATCCATCCATCCTCTTTACATGCTTCTTCCTTTTCGTGTCACTGGTGTCACTGGTGTCCATATCCAGCAGTCACTGTGCAAGAGGCAGGGGACACCCTGGACAGGTCACCAGTCCATCACAGGGACATAGAGACAAACGAGACAAACAACTGGTCACTCTCTCACTCATACTCAGAGACAAATCATTCATTCATTCAACCTTTATGTAAACAGATGTCACATTGAGCCTCAAAGTCTCATTTGCAAGTGAGACCTGTTTGGACAGACAATAAAAAATGGTGAAAAATGACATATAGAATTTGGAGACAAAAAAATAATAATTCCTGACACGCTTTTAACCCCTGAAGGTGAATAGCGTGATAATGAAATAATAATAATAAATCTTGCACACTAGCACATGATGGCACCAACATTACGCCAGTTGGGGGGAGGGGGGTGGGACTCAAGGGCGGTGAGCAGCCTCAGACAACACACAGAGGCACTGCAGAGTTCAGATAAAATCACTCAGTTCAAATAGTTCCCTCTGGAGAAATCCGTGCACACTCGAGGGGTGCCGAGGACGACCAGAGACAATTCCAGAATCCTGAAATGATGACAGAATGTTTATTCAGCTGGCCCACTCTGAAAAGTTTATGGAAATTTCTCGGTAGGAGGGGACGGAGGGGTAGAGCTTCAGGTTTACAAAACTTTCCATGCGTATTGAGATAAGATGGTTTGTCAAGACTAGGGAGCCGAATGCAGATAAACATGATTGTTTTGGGAACAGGGAGAACTTTAATGACATCTACCTTGAGTCTGTGTTGGTCCACTCGGTTCTGAAACGTCCAAATTACATGGCCACACCAATGGACTGTGCCTGAGTATAATCCCCGAGATCTGATCCATCTTGCCAAAAGCATTTGAGTCTTGGTTCTCAAGACATGAACCAAGCCATCAAGTACGGCAGGCAGCCTGACCAGGTCCAGATTTGCTGCCAATGACTTCCTTGATTGTTGATAGGCCAGGAACCAGCCGAATCCAAAAAGCAGGAACCAGTTATCATAAATCCAATTATAAATGTGTCCTTAAAATCCACAAATGGCAGCAGAGATAGACACATCATCAAGTCTTCCAAGTCGATGAGATATCCAGCTGCGTACGTGCCAACAGGGCAAATTGGCTCACCTAAAGCCGAAGAAATGTTTTCAATTGTGTTGAGGGACCAACTGATCAATAGTCCATAGTTTCGGAAGCTTTGTAGAAGAGAGGCACTAAAGCAGTTTCAAAAACAGGACAGAGCTAAATCTCAGCGGAGAGGGAGAGGAGGAGATGTCCACCCTTGAGAAGAGCAAGTGTTGATTTAGTTACCAATCAGTCTAACATGCATGTTTTTAGTCTGTGGGAGGAAACCGGAATACCCGGAGAAAATCCGTGCATGCACAGAGAGAACATGCAAACTCCACCCAGAAAGGTCCCACTCTGAGATTTGAACCAGCAACCTTCTCGCTGAGAGGCAACAGCGCTACCAACTGTGTCCCTAAAGTATTTAAATTTGATACTAATCTTTTTCAGTGCACAGTTACAAAACCAGCAGGGTGATTACTTAAAGGGAAGTGCGCTGATGTGAGGCTTTACTTGAACCCATATTGCAAATGAGTCCTGTTAGGAACATTTAGTTTCCTCTGATGACGGCGCTGAAAGCCAATCATTCATTTTCACATCCTTGACCGCGCTGTTACGTCTAACCTTTCCTGTTCCGGTGAGCGAAAACCACAAACTAGTTTTTTTTTTAATTCCCTGGAACCTACTCATAAATCTAATGCCTAATTTGTGCGACAAAGCCACAAATGGCAACCCCCCTCCCCCCCAATAATGTATCATAAAAACGTTAATTATGTGCAACATATTTCATCAGCTTTCCCACTTGGTGGGTGTCTCAGAAGGAAACAAAGCCGGAGAAGACTGCATGTTGCTTCCCATTAACGTCCTCTGTTCTGTGAGCAGTCTGCTGTAAAGCAGTGATCCATGACACAAATGATTCATGAGAGTGTCACGTGTGATGTTTTATATTGGCGCAATCAAATTTTAATAAATGTCACCAAAAAAGAAAGGCCAGAGCGAGTGGGAAGTGTGGTGCTATAAATAGATATGGGAGTAAAGCTCAGTTTGTGTTCCTAAGGGAACACATGTAAGAAATGTTTGGATTTTCCTTATTGTGTGAATGTTTATGAAGCATTCACTCTATTGTGATCCTTTTTTTTTTTTTCCATTTATAGATGGCCTCCCTTCACACCTTTTAGCCATCCTCTCACTCCAATTTTTTTTTAAGAGAGAAAGAAAGAAAAAAGTAAGACAACAAATCAACAATTATCAACCAAAAGAGCACAAGGCAAACACACCCAACCTCCGTCCACAATCCTGCAAAGCACATGACAGAACACAACAATGGAACATACATGCATAAAGACTAATAATATTCATGAGCTTGCAGTAGAATTCTATAAATACACATACCCATATCTACAAATATATATATAGTATATCCATAGTGATCCATTTTTCTTATGTACATTTTTGGCGCGATTCTCGTCCTCCAGTTTTCAAGCTACCGTACTGTATTTCAGCAAACAGAGATCAAAACATTCAACTCTTTCAGGACAATCCAGATATGACTTTTGGTATTGTTGCAACTTTAGCTTTTTTTAATTTTTAGCCTTTTCTGCCATTTTTTTTTCTCACAGATAAAACGAATTGAACTCATTTTACCGGTACCTCCTTCAAATCTTTAGATTTGTTTACAACCTTTTACTGCACCTTTCACATTTTCTTCTGGTTCAGCTTCTTTCAGCTTCCTTGTGCAAATGGCAGCAACGGTGTTTCAGCTACTTTCACCTAATTTCAGCTGCTTTTTCAACTGTTTTGTGCTCATTTCAGATTCTTTCTGCTAACTACATTTTGTCATTCTTACTTCTTTCTGCTAAAAACAGCTTGTTATGCTCCTTTCAGCTTGTTTATACAAGTTTCAGCCTTTTCTACTATTTCAGCTACTATTTAGCTTTTTATATGCTAATTTAAGCTTTTTCAGCTAATTCCACATTTTTTTGCCCGCATTTAAACTTTTTTCAGCCTAATTTAGCAACAACAAAAAAAAAAACTGTGCTTGCTCCACTTGCTTCCGGTAATTTAATCTTCTTTCTGTTTTTTAAGCTACTTTTCAGCTGCTTTTTTCCCCTTTAGCTAATTTCAGTTTTTTTTTCAGATAAATTCAGCTTTTTTATTCTCATTTCTACTTCTTTCAGCCTATTTGGGCAATCATGTTCTTGCTGGATTCTTCTGCTAATTTGTTTGTTCTAACTTTTCAGCCTTTTATTTAGCGTTTTTAGCTAATTTCAGCAGTTTTCAGATAAATTCCAGTTTTTTGTAGTAATTTCTGCTACTTTCAGCCTAATTAACTTCTTTTGGCTAATTTCAGCTTGTTATGCTGCTTTCAGCTTTTTTCTGCTAGTTTTATTTTTCTTATTTTCAGCTACTATTTAGCTGTTTTAATACTAATATTATAAATTTCAACCAATTCCACATTTATTTAACCTCCTTTCAACTCTTTTTTGCATCCTTCTGGTAGTTTACTTTTCTGCCTTTTCAGCTACTTTTCAGTTTTTTGTGTGTGCTAATTTTATTTTTTATAGCAAACTTCCTCTTTTTTGTTCTAATTTATGTCTATTTAAATCTAATTCTGCAAACACGTGTTCTTCCAGCTTTCTTCAGCTAATTTAAGCTTGTTCCAACATTTCAGCTACTTTTTTCAAATTTTTACCTATTTACAACTGTTTTCAAATAAATTCACATTTTTTGTAGTAACTTCTGCTACTTTCAGCTTGTTATGCTGCTTTCCACCTTTTTCTGTTAGCTTTTGCTTTTTCTGTTTTTTTTTTTCAGTTACAGTACTATTTAGCTGTTTTGATACTAATTTAAAAAATTTCAGCTGATTCCACATTTTTTAACCTCCTTTCAGTCCTTTTCACTTCCTTCTGGTAGTTTAAGTTCCTTTCTGCTTTTTCAGCTCCTTTTAAGCTTTTTTGCTCTATTTTCAGCTTTTATACCTAATTTCTTCATTTTTTTTGCTAATTTCGGCTTGTTTAAACCTAATTCCGCAAATGTGTATTCTATTTGCTTTCAACTGCTAAAGTAGACTTGTTCTTCCATTTCAGCATGTTTTTAGCTAATTTCAGCTGTTTTCAGCAAGTTCTTCATCAATAGGCATCCACGCTGCATTTTCACAGGAAATGCAATTTCTCTAGTTTGTTTCTGCTTTTGCGTCTTCTCAGAACAGACAGTCACTCTGGAGCAACTTTTGGTACTCAGCAATTTTTACTCTTTGCTTTTGTAATTTCTTTTACGCTAACCTTAAAGGGTTGGTGTGCATGGTGGTTAATCATCCATGACATATTAATCCTAACAGGTTGAATTGAAGGCAGTTTATTCTTTACAATATTTTTGCATCTCGGCTAAGAAAGCTTCCGGGATGAGAGCTAAAAACGTCTTCAAGAAGGAAAATGTCCAGTTGCCTTTGATTTATTTACTTATTGCAGTTTCAATAGATAAATGAAATACTTTTTATTTGGAATTTGTATTATATTGTGACTGCCAGTCATAAGCAACATTTAACAGAAAATAAGTATCCAAAAAGTGTGAAAAACAAAGCTTGAACACCAAATATCTCATTTTTGCTAATGTGCACAGCTGAATGTACATCCTGTCTCCAAACAATAAGATCCGTGAGAGTTGATGAGTCACAGATGGACTTTAAGAGCCTTTTAAATGTTAAGCTATTTAATCACAAGATGGCTTTAATTACCATAATTTAACCAGAAAACATGTTCACATCTTTGTAACGTCTCCTGATTGATTTATCAAATCCACAGAATATGATCAGTCTGGTAAAGAACAAACAAGTTGAATAATTTTGTGCTTTGGCGCAGATTACCGTACTTGCGGCCATACACGTCGCAAACCCCGTATAAGTTGTATCAGTCCAAATATATCTAATAAAGTTGAAAAAAAACCCACCCCATCTATTATGTGTCACCGCTGAACACCTGGAAACGTGGGCTGGTGTTGTGCCAAAAAATGGATTGGCTGCTAAATGGTGGCAACGGGAGCGTGTACGAGAGGACTTTAACAAGAATTTAACAAGATTAACACTTAAAAGCAATTATTTGTTTGCTCGAAATTATAGTAAAGGTGTGTCTCTGTTGAGCTTTTCTTTAATAAATGCACTTTAATGATCAAATCAGCTGCATTTCACCTGGGCGGTGAAATGCAGCTGATTTGACATTTGCTCCAGGAGTTCCAGAGCGAGACGAAGGTGGCTTGGTATGGCAAGCCAAGTGTCTTATTAATAGCCACTTTTACTTATTAATGAGACACATGGCTTGCCATATTACTCGAGTGCCCTCTAGTGGCTGAAAATGGTAGTGTTCAATATTTTCCATGTCAGAATGAATGAAATCAGACAAAAATTGGGTTAAAAAAAAATGGGGAAAAACATAAAAAAGTTGACATTACCTTCAATGTTTTAAAAAAAACATTGCCCCCCCCCCCCAATCTCGCAAACTGCATCAGATCTCAAGAGGTGGAACTCTCGCCCTCTATCATTAGGATTAATGTTATTAAAATGAATGTACTACCCATATTTCTCTTTTTATTTCAATGTATCTCCCTATTTTTGCCTAAACAGTTTTTTTTTTAAATCTTTAGACCAGATGGTCTCTTCTTTTTTGTGGAGTGGAAAGGCCCCCAAACTCAGACTCTCTCTATTGCCACAGTTTACGTCTAATGGTGGCCTTTCCCTACCCAAGTTTTTAGTGTATTACTGATTTTCACACATTCACAAACTGACTTATTGGCTAAATTCACCTAATCTGATCAATTCAATAACTTTCTCTGTCTTTTTCACCTGCATCTGTTATATATTCATCTCTTCCTATTAAATTATCTTCCATTACTTTAAATCCCATAGTGCTCTCTACAATTAAGATTTGATCTCAGTTTAGGTCTCATTTCAAATTTGTGTCTCCCTCTAACACAATGCCGTTGTTAAAAAATCATCGATTTCCCCCGGCTGCTACTAATGCTACTTATACAATTTGGCATGAAAGGCATTAAAACCATGGCAGACCTTTACAAAGATGTTTTTCTTATTTAACCTGCCTCCTTCTCACTCATTTCTCTAGTAGACATGTATTTCAGCATTGTTTCCAAAATTTCCAACTTTCCCTGCTGACCCACCATGGGTTGACCTTCTGGTTCTTAGGCACAATCACAAATCACCCCTGACTAATATACAGTATATGGAACACTGATGACAACTGAGTCCGACTCATCTGGTAAAATCAGAACTGCCTGGGAGTGTGAATTAGGTACTGAACTGTCTGAATCATGGTGGGATAAGAGGATTCTCAGCACACGTTCAAGTATTCCTTGTTCTAGATTATAGATTATACAGTTTAATGTAATAAACAGAGTCCACTTTTCACAATCCCTTTCATCAAAAAATGTTCCTTCAGTGTCAGACTTCACCTTGCAACTTGAGCCATATGTTTTTCTTCAGCCCAAGTTTGCATACATTCTGGAGTGATTTCTTTTCTGTACTTTCAGTTTTTTTTAGAAGTGACCCACTAATTGCCATTTTTGGAGTGCCATTGACAACGCTTAACCTGTCTCCCCTGCAAAATGAGATTTTAGCTTTCTGTTCACTTCTTGCTACACATTGCATTTTACTCTTCTGGAAATCTCCCACACCTCCAGCTACATTACTATGGCGTAACACTGTCAGGGCATTTTTGAGTGTGGAGAAGATTTCACTAACAGTGAAGGGTAGTTTAGAAAAATTTACTATTAAGTGGACACCCTTTGTGGAGTACCTCAAATCTTTACCTCCTTACTGTGTAGAATTGTGTAATTTACCCACCATGTGACAAACTTATAAAGACTGTAATGTATTACCCTGATGCATGCTAAATAATCCAGGTAGAAAAATCTATAAAGGCTAAGTCTGGTCCTCTGGACATTCATCCTCTGGACATTGTTTTTTTTTTTTTGAATGTCCAGAGGACCAGACTTAGCTTTTTTAGACTGTAATGTATTATTTATTTTTTAGCCCCCCCCCCCACACACTTTTTCCCTCTTTTATTTATTTATTTTATTTTATTTATTTATTTTTACTTTTTTCTCTTTGTTCTTGCATTTGTACACTGTTTTGTATTGTGAATAACATTGTACAATCTCTTGATAAATAAATTAATTTAAAAATAAAAATAAAAAATAATTCTAGAGCGAGACAAAGGTGGCTTTGGCAAGCCAAGTGTCTCAATAGCCACTTTTACCTATTAATGAAACACTTGGCTTGCCATATTACCCGGTACTCAAATGCCCTCTAGTGGCTGAAAATGGTAGTGTTCAATATTTTTCATATCAGAATGAATGAATGAAAACAGGACTCAGACAAAAATTGGGTTAAAAAATATGGGGGAAAAAAAAACAAGTTGCTTCAGTGTATAAGTCACAGAGTGCATGTTAATTTATTCAAAAAGTGTGACTCATGAGGCAAAAAATACAGCACAAAACACTTTATTGGTAAAAGGAACTTGTTTGTTTTCACCTCAAAGTTTCCAAAACATAAAATGTGCTTGTGTAGATCTGATAGGCAGCACAGCCAATATTAATGTGACATTTCAACATTTACCTGCTGTTGTCGTGTCTACTCAAAGTCCTACTCGTATTCTTTATCTCTAGTTTTATTTTTTTATTTTTAGACTGATTAAAACGGCTAATCAGAAAAGCTCAGAAGTGATTTTTCCTTTTCACGAAATGTCAAAGGCCTTTGAGTTCATTGTGAGATCTGTGAGAGGTCAGCTTCTAACCTGAAATATTCTCCATCATCCTGCTAGTTGTATATTTGCTTTCAGTCGTCTGGTTTTAAAAGACCTGCTGAGAAAGTGAACACACAAACGGCATCGCTTTGAAGTTATTTAATCTATTATTTAATCTTTCATGACATCTGAGCTTTCTTCATCGAAACTTAACCTCATTTACCTGGAAGCCCAACAAAAAACAATCATGTTTTTTTTAAATGAGACTACCGGTAATCGTTTTAAAGCTTCTCTTAGAGGATATTGGCTGTGTTTTCTGTGAAGTTTTCATTGTACAAATTGAGATTAAAAGAAAAACTCAACCTACTGATTAAAAAAAATAGCTTCATGCTACATGGAGCAATGATTTATTTTTAACTTAAACTGAAGTCATTTCAGTTTATTTATATAGCGCCAAGTCACAGCAGAAGCCATCTCAGAGCACTGAACAGAAACATTCATATATAAAAATAAGTTGTTATTAATATTTATCGGAGGACTCTCATCTTGAGCAAGCACGAAGGCGACAGTGGAAAGGAAAAACTCCCTCATAAGGAAGAAACTTTTAGCAGAACCAGACTCAGGAACAGTGACGGCATATTTGAAAAAAAAACTTTAATCAAATTACTGATTACTCCTTGAAAAAGTAACTTAGTTAAGTTACTTGATTTGGGATTGGAAAGTAACTAAGTTAGATTACAAGTTACTTTATTACCGGTAGTTACTTTCAGCAGCTGCTGACAACAACCCTCTGCCACCTCAACATAAAAATTACATTGAGCTTTGCCAATAATTACTTTATTGAAAGTGCGTTCTATAATGGTAACATCAACAGTGTATCTCCTGACATGTAAAGTTGAACTTAAAACTATTTCAGGAAAGTGAGGCAGTTTGGCATTTACAGTAATGGGAATTCGGTTAATTATTATAACATGAAACGAAGGCGAGCCAACCGTGTTGACGGCAGCATTTCTTCTACCACAAACCGTCCGACCAACTTTCCTTTGCTGACAGAAACTCAAAATACAAAGTTTCTGTATTTCCAGCTACAAAATGCACATCTTCCTCCTCGCTCCATTGTTTACGTTTCTGTCGCAGCGTAGGTGCTGACAATGTGACGGGATTGTCGCATAGACCAATCATCGCTCCCCAAGACACATAGAGGAAATGAACTGAATTACTAGAGAAAATGACATTAATAGTAACGCACTGTAATTTGGATAAGTAACGTTAATCTGTTTATTGGATTTGACATAGCAACAACGTTAGATTCCTAGTTACTGAAAAAAGTGGTCTGATTACTGCTCAGGACAAGTGACCATCTGCTTCAACCGTCTGGGCTTGAGAGGAACAGGAAGGAAGAATAGATACACAATGGCAGGTCAAAAATCACATGTTAAGATAGAAATAGTATCAAACAAAAATTTCAATTTTAACAATTCAATAAAGGAAGTGAGGTCACATTGCCCTCCAGTAGTCTAAGCCTATGGCAGCATAATAAGCCAACCCTAATTATCAGAGAGTCAGAGTCAGAGAGTCTTTATTGTCATTTGCACCGCATGTGGTACATGTGATGAAAACGAGATTATGTACACAGGGTCCCAGTTACATCCAACAACAAATGCAAGAGAAAAACAGTAATAACATCTAGAATTAACTAAGAAAAACATCAACTAGTAATACACTGCCCTAATGTAATAGAAAAACATCATTATAAACAGCAGCACGAACACGAGTCTGTATGAGCAGATGGTCACAAATGAACACAGCAACAAGAAACAGATCAGCAGCAACAAGAAAACAGAAAAAAAAATTATAGGATTTATCAAAAAGGAAAGTCTTAATCCCAGTCTTAAAACTGGACAATGTGTCAGCCTCATGGACAGAAAGTGGAAGTTGGTTCCACGAGAGAGGAGCCTGATAACTGAAAGATCTTCCTCCCATTCTGTTTTTGGAAGATCTAGGGACCGCAAGTAAGCCTGCAGTCTGAGAGCAAAGTGCTCTGTTGGGAAAATATGGAACAATAAGATCTCAAATATAAGATGGAGCTAGGTTGTTGAGGGCTTTGTAGGTTAGAAGTAAGATTTTGTATTTAATTCTGAAATTGACAGGGAGCCAATGGAGAGAAGCTAAAACTGGAAAGAAATGAGCTCTCCTACTAACTCCAGTTAAGACTCTGGCAGCAGCATTTTGGATCAGCTGAAGACTTTAAAGAAGTATTTGTACACCCAGAGAACAAACCATTTTAACAGTCCAGTCTAGATGTGACAAATGCATGAACCAGTTTTTCTGCATCATTTTTTAGATAAGATGCAATTCTAGCAATATTACGCAGGTGGAAAAAGGGGGTTCTGGTAACGTTTTAAAAATGATTTGAAGTTTATGTTAGGGGAAAAAAACAACAACTCACACACATTTACAAGATTAATATGCTACAGATTACGTTTTCAACAAATACTGCTGCAGAGCAGAATTCAATAGAAAAAAATTATTCTCTAATGGTGACTCCCTGATTATTCAGGGAATTGAAATTTTGTTTATTTCCACCTGGATAAAGTTGTTGACTAGCTAAGCACCAAAAATTGCACAATTTATTTGAAGTGGGAGCCCTGAAGATGTTGCAAAAATGCAACAGTTTTTAAAACACCAATGAACGCTGCTTCAATGAAGCAGAAAACTAGAATTAGTTGCAAAAAACAAAAACGTTTGGAATAACTGTGGCTAAGCTGAGAAAACTATTTTAGTGGAATTACTGGAATTTATATGTACTACATATACAAGAGTGTTAAAAACATTAATACAGTATTTAAAAAAAATCCAATGTGTATGACAAATTCTTAGAAAACAACAAGACAACTAGAGAAATTGCATTTCATGCAAATATGCATTTTGAATTCTTATTTTAGAACTTGCTGAAAAACAGCTGAAATTAGCTAAAAAATATGCTGAAATGTAGAAGAAAATGTAGAACAAGCATAAATCAGCAGGAGAAAGCAGAAAGAAAAAATGAGTGCAAAAAATGCGGAATTAGCTGAAAAGCTAATATTAGCATAAAAACAGCTTAATTGTAGCTGAAATAACTGAAACTAACCGAAATAAGCTGAAAGGAGCATTGCAAGCTGAAATTAGCAAAAAACAACAACAATTTAATTAGGCTGGAAGTAGCAAAAATTACCATGAAAAACTTGAATTTATCTAAAAACAGCTGAAATTAGCTAAATATTTAAAAAAGCTACCTGAAAATGTAGAATAAACTTAAATTAGTTTAAGAAAACAGAAAGACCATGTTTTTCCAATTAGGCTGAAAGAAGCAGAAATTAGCACAAAAAGTGGAAATTACCTAAAAAAAATCTTCAATTAGCGTAAACTAGCTGAAAAGTAGCTAAACAAGCAGAAAGAAGCTTAAGTCACCAGAAGGAAGCGGAGAGAGCACATTTTTGCTGAATTAGGCTGAATTTTTTTTTTAATGTGTGCAACAAAAGTGGAATTAGCTGAAAAAGCTAAAATTAGCATTAAAACAGCTAAAGTAGCTGAACTAGCAGAAAAAGCAGAAACTTGCAGAAATGAGCTGAAAGGAGCACAAAACAGCTGAAAGTAGCTGAAAACAGTTTAAATTTGCACAAAGAAACTGAACCAGGACAAAACGTGAAAGAGCAGCAAAAGGTGTAAACACATCTAAAGATTTGTAGATGTAAAATGAGCTAAATTCATTTTCTATGAGACAAAAAAAAAGTCAGAAAAGGCTAAATATTTCAAAAAGCCAAAGTTGCACCAATACCAAAAGTCACAGCAGGATTGTCCTGAAGGAGCTGAACATTTTGTGGTTTATTGAAATAGCACAAAACTGATGAGAAACGCACCGAAAAAAGTACGGAAGGCAAATGGATCAAAATGAGCAAGAGGTGAACAACAAAATGTAAACCACAGCTCAACACAAAAACAAAAACGCAAAACTTTTGTGCAAAAAGAAAAGCAGGCTAAAGGCCACAGTATAGCTCTGCGTTCAGACGAACGCCGCTCTACGCGCGCGTTCTGTGCGCAGGCAGTTCACAGTATAGCTCTGCGTTCGTTCTCGTGTTAATGCTCGCGTTTTCGCTCCAAATTTTTTGACGTCATTTGAGCAGCAGCAGGGCAGAGTGTTTACCTAAGGGACAAATTGAGGTAGCTGATTGGTCATTTGCTGACACGCCTACTGATTTGATTGACAGTTCGGGTGGGGACAAAAAGGCACGAGCTGGCAGCCGCCGCAGCGGTGTTCTGTGTTTATATGATAATAAAAAAGTTCTAAAAAATAAAATAAAAACAGTGAGCGCTGGTCCAGCACACCAGGAAATCTGCAGAACCTCACGCAGCCACCTTGGATCCGAGTTTAATTCGCTCGTGAAAAATTCATTCATTTCTCATCATTTCAGTCATGGAGTCAACGGAGGAGGAAGCGATCACTTGACTTTTGGCAAAAAAAAACAAAAGAAAAGTCCAGATCAGGGATGAAGAAGGGGAATTTAATACATTTGTGTCACATACAAAACAGTCCGGCACCGGGCAGTTTATTGTGCGACAACGCGCTTGCGTTCGCGGTCGTAAAATTTGAGCTTGGCGCGTTCGTGCCCGCGTTCAAACACTTGTGCCTCTGCGTTCGAACAGCGTCGAGTGGCGTTCGGCCGAACGCAGAGCTATACTGGGGCCTTAACTTGTTTTGTCTGCGCTACAGTTTTCCAATGGAGATTTCTTTACAGTTTTACCAACCTTGCAAAATGACCCCAGTTTTAGGCTATAAAAATAAACAAGGCTGAACATTTTCCAGTTCTGGTGTGAACACAGTTTGTGGTTCACACTCCAGAAATGAAACGTTCATCTAATTTTCAGAACCCGTGGAAGAAAGCCAGGGTTTGACTTTTAACAAATCCTCGCTCCTGTAAGCAGTGTGGTCTCACACTAACTAAAACCTGTTTAATTATTCACAGACCTGAGCCAGTGAAACCAGCTGAAATATTAATGAAACAACATAACTTTCTATATTCGAGTAATTAGCTTGAGTCCTACTGACTCTCCAAAGTGATTTCCACAGTCAGAGGCTGAATGGGATCTGTAAGATATTTAAAAGAGCACAGAAGTGATGCATTAAACTGAGGCATTGCAGCGCACCGAGAGGGAACCTTTGGCTTATTTTAATCTATCATTAGTTTAAAAAGCAAAGCATAATCCCTCGCTACGCGTATTGCTATTTTCTTTATGACTCTTGCAAGAAATAAACAAGTTCCTTATTCCATGAATCTCCACGTTTATTCTCTCGCAGGCACAGTTCACCTAAGAGACCAAATTAAAATAATTTCATTCTTTGTGCTTGTTTCTGTAACACACATTATTTTTCATTTTCCTTCACAAGATTTCAGAGAGTAAATTGGCAGCATTTTCACTTAAACACATGGCCGTTTTCTTTTGTCCATAACCCCCTTTTTTTTCTAGATTTCTGTTATGAAAGGTTATGGAAAAACTTGTTCGACCCGATTACAGTAAGGTTATGTCTTATTGAAATGACTCATGTGAATTAGGGCTGGGCGATATGGACAAAAATTAATATCTCGATATGTTTACGATAAATCGCGATATACGATATATATCAATATTGTTTTACTTTCCATAAACTAATAACAAAAACATATTTCTGAGTCAAAACTTTGACCCAGTTGTCACACAGGTGCATTTATTATTAAACAGCTGTAACTCTACAAAATAAATGTCTAAAAAATTAACTATTTACATTTATTAAATAATAATCCTCCTCTGCTGCACCGCCTTCCCAACATTAGTAAGCGTGTGTGAAGCTACACAGTCTGTGGGACCTACACTGGTTTTAAAAATTCTCTGAAACTTTGGCTGAAAACTAATCAGAAGTGCACTCATGTGTAGATTACTTTGTCTATTTTCTTATGGCATCATATTTTTATTGTAATTTTATGTTGTGTTATGTGCTATATAGGTGATGTTTGTATTTTTCTCCGCTCTTTTGTTTTATGGGACGTTTCTTATTCTTACCTGCCTTAGGACAACGGATGAAAATTAGCTATTGTGCTAACTCCGGCATATTTACATTGATGCTAACTGCTGTTATGTTGATTAATATGCATTGTCCTAACTTAAATAAATAAATAAAAAATAAATAAATAAATAAAGCAGCACGTGAGGGGCTGTGTTTGTATTTGGTGAGGGAGGAGAGGCCACGTGAAGTTCATTCATTCAACCTTTATTTATGCAGATTAATCACATTGAGCCTCAGGGACTCATTTACAAGTGAGATCTGTTTTGACAGACAAAAAAGTAGAGAAAAGCGACAATAGAGTGAGGAGGCAAAAAGAAAAAACTTAACTGGCACTAAGGTGTGGCCGAGAAAGAGTGCCAGAAATTGAATAAAAAATAAAAAAAAGACCCCGCGCATAAAGCAACACAGTGACGCAGACATTCTGAGGAGCGAAGGGGAGGGCAAAGGCTGAGAGATTGTCCATGAACACTGCAAGAGGTTCTATAGTAGTTGGTGCAGACGAGAGAAAAAGAACCACAGATTTTCAATTCTAATTATACTTGATGGTTGCGATAGAGCCAGTTTAACTGGTGAGAGAGTTGGACTCTACCAAGGTTGACCTTTGACACCCATTCTGTTCATAATTTTATGGACAGAATTTCTAGGCGCAGGAACATGCTTTGTATATACAGGTAGAACCCGACTTACGACGGAGATCCGTTCCTATGCTGCGTCGTAACTCGAATTTCGTTGTAAGTCAGAAAATACGTACAAACTGCACCTTATACGTACATGTACAATAAATGGTAAATGGTAAATGGAGCTTATTTATATAGCGCTTTCCAGCCCCCTATGAGGGGCCCCAAAGTGCTTTACAATACCAACCATCCACCCATTCATACACACATTCATACACCGGTAGTGTATTTTACCAAGCACTTAGCCTATCCTAACACAGTACCCTACATAATTATCAAAAACACATACATTTGGAGCCATAATGAAGGAAAAAAATATTTATTTTCCTACTGGGAGCTGGTGGAGTCTTCATCCGTCTGTTAGCATGTTAGCTTGTTGCTTAGCTGTAGCCTCTCTGCCTCGTAAACCTCCAGTCCAAACAAAGGTCTCCTGTACTTTTCCACATGCGGTCCAAAGTTTTACAGTAAGGTCTGTTAGCATGTTAGCCCCTCCTAACCTCCTCTGCCTCGGATCTGCCTGTAAACAATGAGGTCTCCTGTAATTTTAAGCTGTCGTAAATCGAGGACTACCTGTATACATATGTATATATATGTACAGTGGATCATAACATCTTGTGTCATAAGCTCTCAGAAATTGGGTTCTCTGATCACACCATTGGTTGGTTTTCTAATTATCTGTCCAATCGGAAGCAATGTGTTCAGCACAATGGTACTTCTTCCAGTTATTTAACGGTTAAAAATGGTGTACCACAAGGCTCAGTCTTAGGACCAACCCTCTTTACAATTTACATAGCTCATGTAGGTCAGAGCATCCCTGATGCATCCTTACATTTCTATGCTGATGACACAGTTGTTTACTGTCAAGCTAAAACAGTTGCTAAGGCTTTCCAGTTTTTGCAATCCGCTTTTGACATCATCCAGTCTGATTTGTTCCGTCTCAAACTTGTACTAAATGCTGAAAAAACAAAAGGGATGTTTTTTTCAAGTAGGAAGTCGGTCCCAGCAGATCTTCCTCTGATTTTATCCTCAAATGGTGTCCCAATTGAGTTTGTTGATTCCTATAAATATTTGGGTATACTGGTTGATTCACAGCTCTCTTTTAAACTCCATGTGGAAAACCTAGTAAAGAAACTGAAAGTTAAACTGGGTTTCTTTTTCAGAAACAGATCATGTCTAACACTGAATGTTAGGAAACGCCTTGTATCTGTGACTTTCCTTCCCTCCATTGATTACGGTGACATTCTCTACATGAATGCTCCTACAAGCACCCTGCGGATGTTGGATGTTGTCTATCATGGTGCACTAAGATTCATAACTGGCTGTGATTATCGTACCCACCACTGCACCCTGTATTCACTGGTTAACTGGACATCATTAACCTCACGCAGACTCTTCCACTGGTACATTTTCATCTTTAAATCACTTCTTGGTCTGCTGCCCTCATACATCTCCTCCTACATGTCTTTGCGTGAGTGCAGCTACAGCGTGCGCTCTCAGGACATGATTACCTGCAGTGTTCCG
>JBBPBX010024584.1:0-24446 GCA_038048925.1 Garcialebias charrua
ATAAAAACATTTATTGAGTTTGGTAACTTTATGTTTGCTCAACACGATTATTAAATTAGTTTTTTTGTTTTTGTTTTTGTGTCCTTTATATTGGGCTGAAACAAAAACGGGACTCATCACCAGCGGCTGCTCTACATCTTTGTTTTAGATAAGTTCAAAATAAATAAAAAAAGGGGATGACATTGAGAATAATATTTAGGATTGTAAAAGCAGATCACGCCCCAAAACCACAGCAGAAGATTAAATGAAGGGAAAAGGACTTTATTCACGTCAGACTGCAAAGCTGCGTGAGGTGGAAGTGATGTTAAATATCCTAAAGATTAATTCAAGGTCAAGGTTCTTTATTATTATTTGCATCGCATGTTGTACATGAGGTGGAACAAAATTATGTACACAGGGTCCCAGTTACATCCAACAAAAGGAGTGTTAGGTGTGTTTGCTCTGTCTGAAATCCACAACTATCTTCTTTGTCTTCTTCACATTGATGTGAAATTTGTTCTTCCTGCACCAGCCCTCCATGGTGGAGGTCTCATTATTGTTTGTGATGCATACAACAACCCCTGTATCTGCAAACTTTACAATAAGACAGCCTGGATGGATAGGTGCGCAATATGTGAGCAGAGTGAACAGGAGGGGGCTCAACACACAGCCCTGAGGGGAGCCAGTGCTGAGGGTTAGTGGAGGAGGAAAAGTTGTGGATCCTCACAGACTGTCTGTTTGTTAAAAAGTCCTTCCGCACTCACAGTGATTACTTCCAACCTTTTTCCTTGAATTCATGATGCCAACCTTTCACATGACTCCTCCATGCTGATGGCTGTGTTTGGGCCACAAACGTCTGAGCCCGGTTTTCTTCTAAAAGGCTGATTTTATGTTAATTAAAAAAATGCATCAAATCCAGCGTGCCGCGATGCAGACAGTGTTAAATTAAAGCATGCCCAGTTTCATCAAACATCACACGTTCTACGTCAAAGTGGTTCCTAAAGTTGGGGTTGGGAACCCATGGGCCGTGACATCACAACGAGGACGTCCTGATGCAAGCTCAATAACCCAGGCAGAAAAATGTAACGGGTTAAGTCAGGTCCTCTGGACGGATTCTTCTCTGTTGAAACATCTCATCTTTTATCCAAAAAGACTTCTTCAGTCTGCGATGCTGCAAACAAGCAGCATCTTCTCATAGTGGATCAACCAGTTTTCTGCAGTGACATCCAAAATTAACTATTCACGTGTAAAAGGAGGACCATCAGCCTAACACCTGATCTTTAGAGCCCTAACAATTGGTTAGTGCTCTGATGGCTGCTTGTTTTGCGCAGAGGGCTGTGTGATGTTTGTAATAACAGCATAGGTCACATCTTCCGCAAATACGGCGTCCATTTCCACTGTTATGCTGATGACACACAGCTCTACTTGTCATCAAAACCTAACTCCACCCACCCACCCTCCATCCTCACAGACTGTCTCAATGAGCTAAATCACTGGTTTTCTAACAATTTCCTTCAACTAAACAGCAACAAAACAGAAATCATTCTTGTTGGTACCAAAAACTCTATTTCAAAATCAGAACATCTTCTCGTCCCCCTTAACAACTCTCTGCTATCCCCCTCCCCTCAGGTCAAGAGCCTCGGTGTCATCCTCGACACCACTCTTTCCTTCACTTCACACATCAACAATATTACTCGGTCTGCCTATTTCCACCTCCGTAATATTAACCGTCTCCGTCCTTCTCTCACACCCCGCTCCACAGCCATCCTGGTGCACAGTCTTGTGACTTCCCGTATCGATTACTGCAACTCCCTTCTCTACGGCCTCCCCAACAAATCTCTCCACAAGTTACAGATGGTCCAGAACTCAGCTGCCCGTGTCATCACTCAAACCTCCTACTATAACCACATCACTCCTGTCCTGCAGCAGCTCCACTGGCTCCCGGTTAAATCACGCATCATCTTCAAAATTCTACTCCTCACGTTCAAATCTATCCACAACCTTGCCCCTCCTTATCTATCTGACCTCCTAATCTCCATCCCATCACGCTCTCTCAGATCCTCCTCTTCACTACATCTCCATGTACCCTCTGCCCGCCTCTCCACCATGGGGAGCAGGGCCTTCACCTGCTCTGCCCCTCACCTCTGGAACGCTCTACCGCCAGACCTTCGAAACACCACCTCCCTTTCTCTGTTCAAGACAGCCCTGAAAACACATCTCTTTAGACTAGCTTATCATTAACTTTACTAAATGTATTTTTATTATTTTGCATTTTATAATCTTTTTGTATTTTATATTTCAATTTGTCGCTGATAATGTTTGATCTGTATTGGTTTGTTAAGTGTCCTTGGGTGTCCTGAAAGGCGCTTTAAAATAAAATGATAATTATTATTATAACACGGAGACCCACACCAAGATGGACAGGTTCTCTTCACAAAGATGACTTCCTTTACTCCTCTCTCAAACCAACAAACCTCTTTATCAAGAATATGCTCTTCATCCCTGAAAGAGTGACCTCTGGTCTCTGTGTTCAACTGTACCCCTCTGTTATTGCTAGTATCACTCTGTGATAGTAAGCGCAGCCAAGGTCCTCCTTTTACATGTGAATAGCTACCGGTAGGCTCTCAGCAGCACACTGGTTGATCCACTGTGAGAAGGTCTTATTTATAAGACTGAGTTTGTTGCAGCGCCTCAAACTGAAGTCTTTTGGATAAAAGATGAAACGTTTCAACAAGAAGAAACCGTCCAGAGGACCTGACCTTGTTAGACCACAAGAAGGACTTAATAAGATTAATAGCAATCAATTTAACATTAAAATTATGTTTACTGTTACAAAAATAAAAACAATCTTAAATGAATGTAAAACAATAAAATGTTTGTTGTAGCTCTTTGATAGTCGTGTTTGTTTTCTTACATCTTGTCAAGAGTATGGAGTTAGATTTGTTTCACAACTATTCAATCAAAAAAATTATAATGTCAAACAAAAACACTTAGACTTTTCTTTGATTGATTGAATACTACTTTTTTGATTGAATACTACTTTTTTTGATTGAATACTACTTTTTTTGATTGATTACTACTTTTTTTGTTTGACATTATAATTTTTTTGATTGAATTATTGTGAAACAAATCTAACTCCATACAAGAGCCTTTGGTTTCTGTTTTGTGAGTCAAAAACTTAAAAAGTTGAAGAATCTCTGATTTTCAACGTTTGTTTTCTATTTGCTGACTAGAACTCCCTCAGCATTTGACCGCCATCTGCTGGCTGTGACTAACCTCTCCTCAGAGAGAATGAATCGACCCCACTTTTACAGCATTGTCAGGACAAAACAAGCTTTGGAATGTGTACAAGGACAAGACTCGGCTGTGCACCGACACCCTGAGGACAAGGGACACTGTATGTAGACTAAAATGTCCATACTTTATAAATAAAATCACTCTTTCAAATGAAATTTTAGTACAATTTAATGTTTATTTTTCGATAAAATCATCATATGACAAAATGTTGTCATTTTCTTTCATAAGGTGTAGAACTCCTCAGAAAGCTCTCTAAATTATGAGCCTCTAATTCTAAGAACTAGAAAAAGACTTAATCAGTGGTTAATAAGAGATCTTTCACTACGTGGTCGCATTCTGCTTACTAAAGCTGAAGGCCTCTCCAGGCTCATTTATGCTGCACAGGCATTGGAACTTGACAATAAAAATGAAAAAGAAATTGACAAATTATTATTTAACTTTGTCTGGAAAAACAAAATTCACTACATTAAGAAATCTACTCTAATGAATTCATATGAAAATGGAGGACTTAATTGTTTGTCATTCTCTACTTTGAATAATACTTTCAAGATAAATTGGATTCGTCAATTTTTTAATTCACCAACCTCTATTTGGAACATCATACCATTCCATATTTTCTCTAAACTTGGTGGTCTGAACTTCTTTTTGGTCTGTAATTTTGATATACAAAAACTCCCAATCAAACTGTCAAATTTTCACCGTCAGGCCTTCCTGTCTTGGTCACTCATCTACAAACACAACTTCTCTCCTCATCGATACTTCATATGGAATAATAAGGATATTTTATATAAGAAAAAAACTTTATTTCTTGACTCATGGTTTAATCGTAACATTATTTTGATAGATCAACTGTTTGACAGTGCTGGCACGTTGCTGGGTTATGAGGCCTTTCTCTCTAAATTTAATTTTCCCATCTCTCCTGGAGAATATGCAAAAGTTTTTGGTGCTATTTCTACAGAGATCTGCATGTTATACAAACAAAGACCAAGACTCACTTATCATCAGTCTCCCACTATGACTCCCATACATTCTCCTGTTGGCAAAATATGTCTTCTCCCTCTTCTTCGGAACAATAATAAAACAATCAGATCCTTGTTTCAGAGAGATGTGACTTCTACGCCTGCTGTCGTACCATATTGGAATCGCTTTCGGAATAATATTTCTTGGAAATCTACCTGGTTGCTTCCAAATCACTTTCTTCTCACTAACAAGGTAAAAGAAGTGTCCTTCAAACTCTTACACAGGATCTACCCAGCCAAAGACTATTTAAAGAAATTCAACTCTAACATTGTGGTGAACTGTTCCTTTTGTGATCTCTGCCCTGAGTCTGTTACTCATTTGTTCTGGATGTGTCCTCATTCTAAAATGTTTTGGCAAAGTTTCTGTAACTATGTTGACTCAAAGATACAAGCAGACTTTCAGTTATATTGGGAACATGTCCTGTTTGGATTTAAACATTGTGGCAAAATGAATCCGAAGATCTTTTTAATTAATTTGTTAATCATTAAGGCTAAATTTCATATACACAAATGTAAATTTTCAAAGAAAAAACCTGATTTCTATGTTTTTTTAATTGAATTTAAACAATATTTACTTACAATTAGACCCTCAACCAATCAAAAAGCAAAAACAACAATATGGGCTTGCTCTCAACTTGGGATTATGGCTGAACTTTTACATTAAAATATTTTTTGTTTATATTGTTACTCATTTATTTTTTATTCTATACATAAAACTTGGCACATTACATATTGTACAATTGTTCTATTTTTGCAAAAATAATATGACTGTAACTTCCACTTATTTTGTTCGATTTATGTTCCCCCTGGCTATTGTCTTTTTTCATTGTATTCAATTTTATTGTTATTTTTTTGTGATGTTGATAATAAAAAATAAAAAAAAAGTTCTCAGGCCAGGAAAAAAAAAAAGAAAGAAAAAAAAACTCCTCAGAAAGGTTCAAGCTGTAGTTGATGAATCAAACAGTGGGTGGGCTAACCGGAAGTGAAGTGGAGAAAGCAGCGCAGGAACTAGAAAGAGAAGAAGAAAAAGTTTAAGATGGACGTTGTTCGGCAGCCAAAAGTAAGAAAGTACACACAGAGTTGATCATGATTGTTGCTTTTTATGCCCACAACAAGACGCGGTTGTTGTGGTCATTTTGTTGTGCTTTTCTACAGAAAGTACCGCAGAGGAGATGCTGTCCGATGACTGTACGTTAACTTGTTAGCTCCTTCGTTAGCCTTACGCTAGAGTTTACATGGAGTAAAAAAAAAAAAACTTTATCGAACAACATAACAACAAAAATTACAATCTCAAAGTACAAAATGAGACGTTTAAACATGTAAAGAATCATCTGTCATACCTGCTATGGTTAACATTTTCATAAACAAGTTTAACATATTCAGCTCAAATTATATTTTAAAGTCCATGACCACCATGTTTATGTTTATTAAATTTGTTCATTTTTTTTTTACAAAAGAAACAATACAAGACACTCTCATAAATGATAGTGTACAAAATATAAAAAAATGAAAGGTAGCAGAAAGAAGAATAAATCTTATTATATCTGCCCCTTACTTCCAACAATCAGATTAAACAACAATAATCAACCATGTAAACAATAATAATCTTCAACCAACTTTTTCCAACAATCAGATTAAACAATAATAATCTTCAACCAACAGTACAAAATGACTAACTCTTTCTAATTTTCTAACTAATACAATACACATTACGCTATTTCATATATATTTTTTAACACATTTGTTTTGATCATTTTCTTAAATGTAAACATTGACTTGGCATTTTTAACTACATTCTCCAAGCCATTCCATAATCTAATTCCCTGGATTGAGGTAGAACGTCCCTTCAAACTAGTTCTGAATTGTGGTTTTACAAACATCTCTGTCCCCTTAAGATTATAACAACTTTGTCTTTTAACAAAGTGCATTTGGATATTTAAAGGTAATGCATTATTTTGAGCTCTATACATAACTGATAAAATATTATAGTCTACCAAATCATGGAACTTCAATAACTTTAGTTGATAAAATAATGTACTTGATGGATGACGGTAATGTTTTCTAGTGATAATTCTTACAGCTCTTTTCTGTAATACAAAAATAGGCTTTGTGATTGTTTTACACGCATTCCCCCAAACATCAATACAATAGATTAAGTGTGGAACAATGATTGTGTTATACAACAAATACAGAGCTTTATCATTCAATAGGTCTCTGACTTTGTACAGTACTGCAATCGATTTAGCTATTTTTATTCTTACAGAATTTATGTGTTGTTTCCATGTCAGTTTGTCATCAATGATAACACCCAAAAACTTCACCTCACTCACTCTACAAATCTCAACATCCTCAATTTTGAGTGGAACATCAACAGTTTTCTTTTTATTACCGAATATCATGTAATTAGTTTTTTCTAGATTTAATGATAATTTATTTATTTTAAACCAAGTTTGTATCTTGACAAATTCCGTCTTTATCAATTTCAACATTTGTTCTATATCTTCACCTAAACAGAAAAAAGTGGTATCATCAGCAAAAAGTACACATTTAAGGAGTCCTGACACATTTACCAAGTCATTCACATATAAAATAAAAAGCTTTGGTCCAAGTACAGAGCCTTGGGGAACTCCACATGTGATATTACAGAGGTCAGATCTTACATCATTTATTTGTACAAATTGTTTCCTATCTTTCAAGTAGCTAGATACCCACTGTAATGCTGGTCCTCTAATACCATATTTGTTCAGTTTTTCAAGGAGAATGGTGTGATCAATAGTATCGAATGCTTTTTTTAAATCAACAAAAATACTGATACAATATTGTTTTTGATCGACAGCAGTAGTTATTTGTTCCATTAATTCCATGAGAGCCATTGATGTAGAGTTTTTTGATCTAAACCCATACTGACTGTTGCTTAGAATATTTTGTTTATCTATAAATTGATCTAGTCTGTTTACAAATAGTTTTTCAAGAATTTTTGAAAACTGTGGTAACAAGGATATAGGTCTATAATTGTTGAACACACATTTATCACCATTTTTAAAAAGAGGAACGACCTTAGCTACTTTCATATTATCTGGAAATATTCCTGTTGAAAATGATAAGTTACATATGTATGTGAACGGCTCAATAACATGGCTCATTATGTCCTTCACAAACATCATATCCATGTCCACCCAGTCTTTCGATCTCTTGTCTGTAAGATGTTTTACTACATTCATTATTTCCTCTTTGTTAGTTCCATTTAGAAAAATACTATTTGCACAACCTGTAATTGAGTGGATCACATTTTTATCTACTTTTGGTATCTTAGCTGCAAGGCTTGATCCAACATTCACAAAATATTGATTAAATCCATTTACAATTTCATTTTCATCATGAATTTCATCGTTGTCTTTTACAAAATATTTTGAAATACCAGTTTTTGCTTTATGATTCTTCAGGACACTATTCATTACTCGCCATGTTGCTTTCATATCACCATTACTTTTATCTAATAATTTACTATAATATTCTTTCTTATGTTTCCTTATAATCCCTACTAATTTATTTTTATACTTTTTATATTTTTCTTCAGCGCTCTGACTTCGCAATTTCAAGAAACATGAATACAAATAATTCTTTTTTTTACAAGCATTTCTCAACCCTTTTGTCATCCATGGTTGATCAATCGTATTTCTCTTTGTGTAATTTGTTTGCACACAATTCTTTTCATACAGAGCTTCCAAGATATTCATAAACTCATCATATGCTCTGTTCGCATCATCAACATACACATCATTCCAGTCTTGTTTATCTAGATCCTCTTTCAATTTTTCCAAAACTTTTTTTGACGTGTTTATGATCTTTTTCTTCATTGTGACTGCTTTTGTGATGCTTTGATCATTTTTATAGATTGTGAAAACTGGTAAATGATTATTGCTAGTATCACTCAGCCCTCTGTGAATAGCAAACAACCATCAGGGTGTTAACGATCCATTGTCAGGCTGATGGTCCTGAAATATATTTCTATCAGTATTATATGTTGTAAAATTAGTGTGCACCTGTATTCTGCTATATATTGTGAAACGAGACCCAAGGCGGAACCTTTTTCTTCCGGGCTTTGTTTTCAATAGGGAAGAGTTTTTCAGTTACACGTCTGCACAATACAACAGACACGACACTAGTTTGTTTACATCGAGCTGATAGCTGATTGGCAGAGAGGCTGGCTATGTGGTGAGTGTAGGGCAGTTAGTTCCAAGGTGGTCCCACGAGGCGATGACGACACCCAGGGGTTTTATACGTGGCCCAGCCTTCGAAGTTTGTGTGTGGGACTCGTGGTTCACCGAGAGGTCTGTTGTGAGCTGCAAATTTCTTCTTACCGGTATATGTACAATAAACCTGCAATTAACGTGCACATTCGTTTCAGAGCTTCCTTCAACTCTTGAACGCGTAACAGTCCTCCTTGACCATGTGAGCAGCTGGTTTCGGCTGTCATCAGCCAACTGGTTGATCCACTGTGGGAGGGTGCTAGAAGACTGAGCTCAACACAGCTTCTCAGACTGAGGAAGTCTTTCGGACGAAAGACGAAACATTTCTACAGGTTTTTTTTGCTTTGTTTTGTTTTTTGAATGTCCAGAGGACCAGACTTAGCTTTTTTGGATTTTTCTACCTGGATTATTGAGCATGCATCAGGGTATGCTCTCTGGTATTGTTCTGGGGGCCGGACCAAATGTGGAGGCAGGCCGTATCCGGCCCGCAGGCCGTAGTTTGGGGACCACTGGTGTAGAGGCAGGGCAGCCGGCTCAGGACCGGAAGGTCCCGGGTTCGATCCCCGGTCACTGCATACCTCGTTGTGTCCCTGGGCAAGACACTTAACCCCGAGTTGCTCCCGGTAGGACTGGCTGGCGCCTTGCATGGCAGCCTACCGGTACCGGTGTATGAATGTGTGTGTGAATGGGTAGATGGCTGGTACTGTGAAGCGCTTTGGGGCCCCTCATAGGGGGCTGGAAAGCGCTATACTGTATAAGTAAGCTCCATTTACCATTTACATTCCTGCAGATATTTAAGTATAGGATTTCATGGGACAACACTGACAAAATGACACTTTGACACAATGAAAAGTAGTCTGTGTGCAGCTTATATAACAGTGTAAATGTATTCTTCCCTCAAAATAACTCAAGATACAGCCATTAATGTCTGAACCACCACCAGCAACAAAAGTGAGTGGGCAGCACGGTGGCACAACTGGTAGAGCTGCTGCCTCTCAGCGAGAAGGTTGCCGGTTCAAATCCCGGTCCGGGGCCTTTCTGGGTGGAGTTTGCATGTTCTCCCCGTGCATGCGTGGGTTTCCTCCGGGTACTCCGGTTTCCTCCCACAGACCAAAAAACATGCTTGTTAGGCTGATTGGTGACTCTAAATTGACCCTAGGTGTGAGTGTGAGAGTGGATGGTTGTTTGGTGTGAGTGAGACAGGTCCCTCTTGTAAATGAGTCCCCGTGACTCAACGAGGCTAGCCTGTATAAATAAAGGTTGAATGAATGAATGAATGAGTACACCCCTTAGTGAAAGTTCCTAAAGTGTCAATATTGTGTGGCCACATTATTTACCAGAACTGCCTTAACTCTCCTGGGCATGGAGTTCACCAGAGCTTCACAGGTTGCCACTGGAATTCCTTTCCACTCCTTCATGACGACATCATGGAGCTGGCGGATATTCGAGACGCTGTGCGATATGACGATATATATCGTGGGGACGATAGAAATGTGTCTATCGTGCTACTTTCCTTCTATCATCTCTATCGTGATAAATAAGAATAAAACTGTCGCAAAGAAGCTTCATATTGTGGTTTTGCGAGATGACGGCGCTGCTTTATGTTTGACGCACGCGCGGGTTTGCGACACATGCTTTACGTTGTTAAACTCGAGAGCAACAGAGACGCAGGGGCATGAAGCCGGTGTCACAACAAGGAGAAACAGCTGCACAGGCAGCCCAAGAAGAAGAACTTTTACCAAAAAGAGGGGGAAGCTCACCTTGTTAGCTTCCATTATTTCGCTCCGCTGAAACTCGGAGACAAAATGGGTCCAGAGGACACGAACCCAGAGTCCAACCGAGTCCGAACTCTGGTCCAGTTAACCAATACAAAACAGACCAGAGACACAACAGAACCGGAATCAAACGCAACGTTTTCTCTTTTCTGTTTCTTGCCTTGTTTACTCCAGATTCCAGAGCGGATTTCTTCTTCGTGGGTTTTATTAGCAGCCGTTGTTTTACCGCCACCTGCAGGAAAAATTTGGACCAAAGTAGAAACTACTTTGGTCCAAATTTCCTTGTTCTTTTTGTTCACATTCTTATAATTGTAACTGTATCTGTAGTAAAATAAAATAACAAATAAATAAATAAATAAAACTTTGTTCCAAAATTTTCCTGTACACACACACACACACACACACACATACATCGTGTTGTATATACTGTATCGTGATATATATCGTTATCGTGATATAAAAAAAGTCCATATCGTGTTATGATTTTTTCCATATCGCCCAGCACTATTCGAGACTTTGTGCTCCTCCACCTTACGCTTGAGGATTCCCCAAAGATGTTCTATTGGATTTAGGTCTGGAGACATGCTTGGCCAGTCCATCACCTTTACCCTCAGCCTCTTCAGTAAAGCAGTGGTCGTCTTAGGGGTCATTATCATGCAGGAACACTGCCATGCAACCCAGCTTCCGGAGGGAGGGGATCATGCTCTGCTTCAGTATTTCACAGTACATATTGGAGTTCATGTGTCCCTCAATGAAATGTAACTCCCCAACACCTGCTGCACCATGGCATTCCCACCAACAGGCTTGACTGTAGGCATCACACACATCGTTGTACTCCTCACCCGACTGCCGCCACACATGCTTGAGACCATCTGAACCAAACAAATTAATCTTGGTCTCATCAGACCATAGGACATGGTTCCAGTAATCCATGTTCTTTGTTGACATGTCTTCAGCAAACTGTTTGCGGGCTTTCTTGTGTATAGACTTCAGAAGAGGCTTCCTTCTGGGATGACGGCCATGCAGACCAATTTCTTGTAGTGTACGGCATATGGTCTGAGCACTGACAGACTGACCCCCTGTCGATGGAAAATCTTTACGAGAAAACTGAGACTGAAACAAGGTTTTAAAAAGTATAAAGTATTTAATTCTCCTTTGCAAAGCGGAGGCAGACACAGAATACAGAACACGAGGCTGTTCAGAGCTGCACTGAAAAGTGTCTCTCGAAGTCCTCCTCTTATACCTTTCTTGCAGTCAGAGGGGAGTTTCCCAACCTTCAATCATAGAGTAAGAAAACATCTGTGGTGGAAAAGGGCTGACAGTTGAGTTTTGCAATAACATTCTCGGAGACAGTTGGCTCTGCACAATAGTTTTCTTGGACACAGCTTTGTATGAAAAATAACATCTCCCAGGATGAGGAGGTTTCAGTCAGTCCAAGTTCTTGTTGTAACAGATGTTGAACTCAGTTTCTCAACCCACAGGCTGTTTGTCTTTCTTCTCAGGAATGTGTCTATGGCAGGCATTGTAACCACAGGGCCTCACAAGAGTGTTATCATGGCCAGCATTGCAACCACAGATCATCTTGTTCAGCAGAAAAAGGACAAGACCACAGATCATTCTATGACATGAATAGGGAAGAAATAACATTTTGGGAGGAAGGGATAACATTGGGAAGAAACCACAGAAGGTTTTATGGCAGGGAGGAGAAAAGAATAATATTCTCCAGCTGCACAAAGGCAGAGGACTTTCAACAGTTCATGAGTTCAGTGAGTTTGATGCAAGAAGAGTTCACTCAGTTTAAACAGAGAAGTTTCAAGCTCAGACAATATGCTTTATAAGTAATAGGATGATAAGGAAACAAATAAACAAACAAGCAATGTATAATTAATTTTTTCCTTTCCACAATTTCCCCATTTTGTTCCTTTATGGAACAACATCTAATGGGAAAAATTAATAAGACTATACAGACAGTATCAGACTCTGAAAACAAAAAAACATCAGGAAAACACACTTCACATTACAGTGGTTTCATGTGAATCCTTCATTGACTTCAAATAGAAAATGGCAAGAGCTGTTTTTGTGGGTTACAGACCCTAGTTTGTGGCAAAGCTAAACTATAAAAGAAATCACATCACTTAATAAATTGAAATCAATAAGTAAACAATAAAATGGAATAAGGTCGTTTTAGTTCTGAAAATGCTGTCCAGTGACAGTGTCTAGATCAAATGGGAATCTGAAATGCCATTGAGTGAGTTGTACAATACTTCTCATGGCATAAATTACCACGTCAAGAAATTGCAGTCTTGACACAAAACCTTCAAAAGGAACTTGAACGTTTCTTCCACCTGCAGTATAGTGGAGGATCAATATGTCTTCTAAGTGGGTGGTGTTGATGTGTAAGGAAGCGGAGTCGTCTGCTATTGTTAATGTAATTTTCATTTTACTTTAATTTGTTTTTTAGGACGAAGGTAGTGGGAGTGGAAGCAAAGGTGTCCATGTCATTTTCTAAATCTGTATCTAGGTCTTTGTGGAGAAGGGCATAAGTTGCTGCTTGTTGTTCAGGGGCGAGAGCAGTTGAAATTAAACGTGTTGACAGAGAACGGAGACACGGTATACAGCAACAGCCGCAGGTTACAAGTACGGCTAAACAAACTCCTGTAGAGATGATTAGGGACATAATGATACCTTTCCATCTACCAAACATGTTATTAAACCAATCAGAGATGGGGTTATTGATTCCTGAAGCTTCTTGCATTTCTTGGGAGAGTTGTTTTAGGCCTTTGAGGGCCCTAGCTACTTTACCATCTGGGGCTGTGTTGTTGGGGATAAAAGTACAACATTGGTCACCAATCATTGAGCACACGCCCCCTTTCTCAGCCAAAATCATGTCCAACGCCATTCGATTTTGAATTGCCATTTTAGATGTGGGACGTAATTGATCAGAGAGGCCTTCAATGGCATCTCGGGTGAGATTAGTCAGACGCAAGACATTGTAGTGGACAAAATTAATTCTGGCTACGTTTTTGTTGGTGGTTACAGGAAAGAGAGCTCCTATGATAGGTAGGTTTTCAAACCCTGCTGCGACGGGGTCAGCTAGTTTGAATTCATCTGGGACGCCCTGTGGAACCCCTATGGCATTGATATAAGTTTTGGAGTTTGCATTAAGATCAAAATCTATGTCTCGTTTGGTTCTATTATGTTGTAAAGTCGACAGATGTCCAGCTAACAAAAGAGGTGCTGCAAGACGCACTAGAGCACAAATTCCTATAGTTCCTTCAGGGATTTTAACTGATAGTCTTTGACCTCCGCAATAGTAATACAATCCTGCTCTAGCCCAAGTGCCTATACGTTGGGTTTTTTCGTCATTAGTGTCTACTTTTTCTGTTACATTGCACCAATCTTGGTCGATGTTTCCATAATTAAGGGTTGGCTGTTCTGCAGTAAAATTGAAGCAGTGATAACCTTCAAAAATACGATTTGGGCGAAAAGAACCTGGATGTGTTTTATTGTGAATAGGTGGATATATGTCGGCTAGTGTGGTGCAACCCTCTATTGGTTGGTATCTAGTGAGTGTCAGCATGCAGTTGTATCCCCACGCATCTTCAGGAAACAAAGGGGCTGGTTGTGTGACTAGTTTGGGTCTGGCTGCAGCGCAAGCTACACAATTACTGAGTTGAGCTTCTCTTGCAGCTTCAACTAACCAGGATAACCACATGTTGTCGTCTCCATGTCCTGTTGCACGCTCTATCAGTTGTTCAGGTTTTAATTTTGTATAATCTACAGAGATAGTTGGAACGTTTTCTCCCTTAAAGTTTTCAAGTTTAGGGATTGGATAATTGGTGACGTTTGTGATGTGTGGTTGCTGTGGGGGAACAAATCTGATGGTGACAAATCCCTTTGGATCTGCGCCTGAGACATCTGCTTGAATTAGGAAAGTATAAGAGTCTAATTTTGTTTGTGAGATAAAATCTTTTGGAGGACCATGTAACTTACTTAATGAGAGAGTGATTGGATTTTTTGCTGGGTTATAATCTCTTTGAAATCTAACTTTGTCCCACCATTCCTTTGTGTCTTTAGTCAAATCTGAACGTATGGGTTTCCATAGTCCCGTGTAAGCGGTGACTGTGGACCAGGAACAAGTTGGCTCACGAGTTCCTGGTAACTGCATTCCTGATTGATGGACAAACCTACGCATGCGAGTGTTGTGTACTGGGAAACCATCAGCGTTCATTGAGATATCTAAACACAAATACAAGTCAGCACTTCGGTACCACAAATCACGGCCTTTGCAATTTATTACATCACATAAGTCAAACTGAAATGCAGTGGTTGAATTGATCTCGTAGTCTAGGACCAATTTCTGATAGGCGGATTCTGGAATGCTTCTTTTGTTCACCTTTGTTTGAGTGCAGGGCCCTTCGTTTGGAAATAAGCAAAGGTGTGTACACAGGAAAATAGTGCCACAGCTCAAACCTGATATGAGGCCAAAGATCAGCATGGCCTTCCATGGATGAGTTTCGATCCAGTCTATTGAGTCTGTGTGCCTCATGGTTTGTTCAGAGGTTGTTAACTAGGGAAAAACAGGGGTTGGATGGACTCAACCTAGTTGTAGGTCTACGGACCTGCCGCCTTCACAGGGAGCCGTAACTCGGACTGTGAGTGTGTTGGTGCCGACCCGCACTTGCTGCCTCACTCTGAGTCCGTTTACCTCAGCTGTGAGTGGAAGAGTGTGCGAACGTCACTTCACCGTCGTTGGCACCTAGCATTCGAGCCTCAGATGCTTTCCCACACCCTCGTTGGCATCCAGCATTCGAGCATCAGATGCTGATGTCAGTTCTGACCCGTCCCGATCCTCTTCTGTCGGTGGCTTCGTTCCTCGAAACAGCTTGCAGTGGGAAGCGTGGACCCAGGTAGCTCTCTCAGCGACCTTCACCGCGGTGTGTGTGGTCAGCAACACCTGGAATGGTCCTGTCCACCTCGGGGAGTTCCAACGCTTTCTCCTGAAACATTTAATCATAACAAAATCTCCAGGAGAAATACAATGCAATTGTTTTTGAGCTGGTCCAGGGAGTCCTCCTTGAACCTGTGACCTGATGGAACGTAATTGTTTTGTTAGTTCAATACAGTATTTCATCATGTTGTGATCACAGTGTTTCAGATCACTCGTGGGATCTGTTGGTGGCCCAACTCCAAGGTTGGGCGGAGCTGCAAAAAGAATTTCAAAAGGACTAAGGTTATGTTTAGCCCTTCTGTGCATGCGCATTCCCATAACAGCAAGAGGTAAACATGAAACCCAACTCTGTTGTGTGTCCTCACAAATCTTGGCCAATTTGTTCTTTAATGTGCCATTCTCTCTCTCAACTGCGCCTCCACTCTGTGGGTGATAGGAGCAGTGTTTAGTTAGGTCAAAATTCAGTGTGGTTGAGATCTCTGTCATGATTTGGTTAGCAAAATGTGGTCCATTGTCACTGGAAATTCTCTGTGGAATTCCCCAGCGAGGAATGATTTCCTGTAAAAGGATTTTGGCCACTGTGTTTGCAGTGTTATGTTTTGTGGGGAAAACCTCAACCCACTTTGAAAACATATCCACGACAACCAAACAGTATTTTTTGTTCATCACAGGTGTCAATTCAATGAAATCAATCATTAAGTGTTGAAAAGGTGCAGTGATTTTTCTGTGAGCACCTGGTGCTTCTGTCTTAACTGCCTTTGAGATGTTGTGAGACGCACACACAAGACATGAGTCACAATGTTGTTGAGCATATTTTAAAAATTTGACTGTGTACCAGTGTGTGTCAACCTCTCTTAACATTCCCCCTTTTGACACATGATCAAAGGAATGTGTCAATGTAGCAAAAGCTGGAAAAAAGTGTTCAGGTAAACAAGGGTTATGGTTTGGACCAATCCATAGTCCATCCTTAAAGGTGGAACCTAAACGCTTCCATTCTGCTCGTTCATGAGAGGTGGACATTTTCTGCATGTCCTTGAGTGTGAAAGCAATGTCAGGTTCTGTGTTAGATGTGAGTGTGGAAAGCGATTCAGGTATCTGTGTAGCAGCCTGTTTGGCTGCAGTATCTGCAGCTGCATTTCCTATAGAAATGTAGTCTTTCCTGTTAGTGTGAGCAGCACATTTGATAACAGCAATGTTTTTAGGCAAAGTGATAGCTTCAAGGAGTTCGGCAACCAATTTGTGGTTAAGAATGGGTTGTCCATCAGAGCGAAGGAAATGACGATGTTTCCAAAGTGCTCCAAAGTCATGAACAACTCCAAAAGCATAACGTGAGTCAGTGAAGATGTTGACTGATTTGTTTTCAGAGAGCTGACAAGCTCTGGTCAAAGCAATAAGCTCACAAGCTTGAGCTGAACAAGGCGGAAGTGATTTTGCTTCAATAGTTTGTGTGTTTGTCACTACTGCGTAACCACTTCTGATGGAGCCTGTGTTCATGTCACGTGAGGAAGATCCGTCAACAAAAAGTTCCCAGTCAGGGTCAGAGATAGGGTCTTGTTTCAAGTCAGGTCGAGGTGTGCACAAAACCTCAAGTTCAGCCATGCAATCATGTGGAGTACCCTCATCCGGTGAAGGTAAGAGAGTGGCTGGATTAAGTACGTTGCAACGTTTGATGGTGATGTTAGGCATGTCTAACAAAGTAGTGTGATACTTCAGCCAGCGTGCTGTCGACAGATGCGCAGTTTTTTGTTCATTTAGAATTTGTGTGACAGCATGGGGGACTAACAAGGTCAAATCAGAGTACCCCACGATGTCTCTACTTGCCAATACAGATTTTTCAGCTGCAGCGACTGAGCGCAAACACAGGGGGAGTCCTGCAGCTACTGGGTCGAGTTTTGCAGAGAAGTATGCGACAGGTTTCATCCTGTCACCATGCTTCTGAAGCAAGACTGACGTCATGCACCCTCCACGTTCATCCACAGCCTGGACGAAAGGCCGTGTTGGATCGGGAATTCCCAGTGTAGGTGCTTTTTGCAACTGAGCCTTGAGTGCTTCAAAAGCAGTCAATGCATCAGGTGTCCAAGTTAATTTGGAGCTCATTTGGAGGCCTTTTTCATGACAGACAGCGCGAAGTGGAGCTTCGAGTTCCGCGTAGTTAGGAATAAAATGTCTGCAATACCCACATAATCCCAAGAAAGACATGAGTTGTTTTTTAGTTACAGGAAGTGGCAGAGAAACTATGGCTTTAACGCGAGTGTCTGCCAGATCCCTCCCTTCAGCAGAGATTCTGTGACCCAGGAACGTGACCAATGGCTGTACAAATTGAAGTTTTGAGAGTGACGCCTTGTGACCTTGTTCTGCAAGATATTGAAGTAGGCGTATTGTGTGTGTTTGACAAAGACTTTCTGTTGGTGCTGCCAACAACAAGTCGTCCACGTATTGCAAAAGTGCACAACCTGGAGGAAGTGTGAAACCCATCAGGCTGTCGTTAAGTGCCTGGTGGAAGATAGTGGGGCTTTCGCAGAAACCTTGACAGATACGGGTGAACGTGTAAGACTTGCCCAGAAATTGAAAGGCAAACCAAAACTGACTGTCAGGGTGTACTGGTACACTAAAGAATGCGTTAGCCAAGTCAATGACAGAGAAGAAAGTTGAACCAGATGGTATTTGTGATAAAATCACATAGGGGTTCGGTACGATGGGAGCACGTGCTTGAACAGCTGCGTTTACAGCACGTAGGTCTTGAACAAACCTCCATTCATCTGGGGGTGTTGTTCTGATTTTCTTGACAGGAAAAATTGGCGTTCGTACCGGTGAGGCGGGGCAAGAAATAATTACTCCTGCTTTCAACAAAGAGTGGAAAACAGGTGTTATTCCTTCAACAGCTTCTGGCTTGAGTGGATATTGGGCAATTTTAGGTCTGTAGGACGATTTAGGAGTGATCTGAATCGGTTCTTGACCTTTTATTAACCCTACGTCATATTTGGTCTGGGCCCATAGGTGTTGTGGGACCTCTGAGAGTCTGGGGTCGTCAACCTGTAGTTTAGAAAAAGTTGTTGCTAGTCATGCTGTCTGGTCAATTGGGGCTTGGATTGGAATCACACAAGCCTCAAAGTCGATGTCTCGCATGAACATGAAGAGTGATGGTGAATACATGCAATCACCCACTGGTAACCAGTCTGTTGTGGTCACTGCATCCAAGGCCATGTGGCCAAGGTCTTTCCACTGAAATGACTGGTCACGAGCGAGCGACACATGTGGAAATGAGTCATGCATTTTGAAAAATGACTGTTGTGATAGTGAGGTGGGTGTCTCTTCTGTTTTTAATGAGACTAGGGAAAAACAAACTTCTTGTGTCCAGCAAATGGCTGTGAGGTGAAGCGTACTGGGTACTGAGTGTATGAAAAGGGCTGCCAATGGGTCATCTGGGTCAGTACTAGAGTCTTGCATGAGTGTATGAAAAGGGCTGCCAATGGGTCATCTGGGTCAGGTGTGGAAACTAGGAGTCCTTCTGGACCACATTTGATAGTCAGGTTAAACATCAAGATCAAGTCTCTTGCCAAAAGATTGACAGGGCAATGTTCTGATAGTAGAAACTGATGTGTATGTTCTGTTTTGTCAAAAGGATTTATCACTGATAGAGGACTTGTCACAGGTTCAGGAATAGTCATGCCTGATGCTCCTGTGGAAGTGATAACTTGCCCTGATAATGGTGCATTTGGAAGTGCTTTTCTTTTTATCAGGGATCTTGTTGCCCCCGAATCTACAAGGAATGGGAGTGCCATTCCCTGTACATTCACTGTGAGCATGGGTAGTTTCTGACAAGCTGTCTGAGTGTATTTTAAATATGTGGTTGGAATCAAGTCATGCTCATCAACAACAGCTGTGTGTGTGTATCTACTTGCGGTTTGGAGAGCTGGACCTTCCTCCCCCCGCTCTAGTCAGGTAGAGTGGCCTTCCCTCTGCTCGAACTGTGGCTGCTGTCCTCTTCCGCGTCCACCTTCTCTGTGAGAGCCCGGAAAGTTCTGTCTTTGGTTGGGATTGCCTTGGTGGGAGATGTCCTGACCTGGGCGGCCTTGGTAGGGTTGCTTCTGGCCCTGGCCCATGTGTTGGCCCCGGTAGGGTGGCTGTCCCCGACCTCTTTTCTTGCGAGGGCAGTCCCTGATCCAGTGGTCTTCGGAGCCGCAGATGTAACAGCCGGAAGGCCCTTGTAGCCTTGGTTGCCAGTTCTGTGGTGGATTCATCCATTGGGAGCGTCTTGGATGTTGTGAGTGGGATGCTTGAGGAAGTCTTGGAGGCTGGGCGTGTTCAAGAGTCATTTGAGTGGCAGCTTGGAGGAGTGTCAGCTGAGCATCTTCAGTCACACGTTGCTTCCTCTTCTGAGCTGAGGTGACATCAGCTGAGTGCGTGTCCCAGGCGTGACGAGCATGGCGGAGGAGGTCGTTGAGACGAATGTCTGTGATACAACCAATGTAAGTGGTTTTGATTGCTTTCTGGATGTTAGGCAGGAGACCATTCATCAGGAACTGACAGAGAACAGTCTCAAACACCAAGGGTTGTGCGTCCCCTCTCCAATTGGGATTGGGGGGTGCCTCAAGACCTGAGTGGGCGGTGAATACTGGAAACATGCGGTTGTAGTAGTCTTGGGGTGGCTCATCTGGTCTTTGGGTGGTGTCTGTGATCACACCATACCTTGGCGTGGGTGGAAAAGCTGTTCTCATGGCTTCGGCCACTGCTTGGATTTGCAGTCTGAATTCGTGGTTTGCAGCGTCCTCGTAGTCAACAACTGCGAGACGTTGGTGGAGTGTGGTCCCGTCAAACAGGGCGACCCCTAGGGTGTTTATGAACCCTATGCCGTAGACAGTGGCCAGAACCATTTTAAGTTCAGTCATGGTAGGTTTGAGGACTTTGACCATGGTTTCCATGGCTTCTGCAATGGCTCGTCCGCCCCTGGCTTGATCTGGGAGGTATTCCCGAGCCATCTTGACCAGGTCGTCTTTGGGCCATGCACGATAGACGAGCTGGGGCCCGTCCCCGCCACCAACTTCCATCATGGGATAGGAGCCAGTCATCATCATGGTTTCAGTTCGCCTTCTTGGTTGGTCTTCGTCTTTCATTTCTTCTTGTTTGAGCTGTCTTCGCCTTAGGTTGGATGCGGGACCACTTCCATCTGTTGCAGGGAGGTGCAAGGGATCAGTTCCAGCTGCACCCTCACCATCAAGTGGTTGAAGTTGGCCTTGGGCTTGGGCAATTTGTTGGACATCTTGCCCATCGTTGTTCCCCCCACCAGCGTTTCCAGCCCCATCAGCTCTTCTGGGCGGTTGGTAGTCGTCATCTGTTGTCAGGGACCAGGCAGGTTTTTGTGGGAAAAGTTCAGGGCCTTGTCCTCCGGTTGTTGGAGCGTAAGGTGGTGGGTCACTTAGGCCAGCGAGCGATGGGTAGAGGGAAGCCGTGGGGTGAGGAAGTCCATCACTCTCCGTTACATGTGAAGAAGAGAAAGAAGGAAAATGTTGAGTTAGTCTGGTCTTTATCAGTCTGGCTGCTTTTGCAGGCTTTGAATGTTCTGTCTTTAACCCTGTTGGTTTTGAACCTGTCAGATCACTTTGTTTTTTATTCTTTTTTCCAATTTTTTGAACCATCTGGAGGGCTTTGGGGTTTGTTTTCTGATTTTGTGCCTTTGATTCATTTTTCCACAGTCTAAATGCTTGCTCATGGTTGTGCATTGCAACATACATTTCTCTTGGTATCTTTGTCATTTTAGATAGTTTTAATTTTTGTGCAGCTAACTTTTCTTCGAGCTGCTGAATGTCATCTGGATCAAAAGACCCATTTCTTGGAAAATCAAACTCATAAGACCATTGTGACACGTATTTAAGACAAGAATCTCCGTGTAACTTTTTCATATGGTCGGCTTCTGGCCCGCATGGAATATAATCAACATTTTTACTGTTACTGGCACCCATATCGTACAGTTTTGTCGCCGCCACTACCTCTATACCTAATCAGAGGTGGGCTCGTAGATATTTCTGATTAATCTACACTCAGTTTATCGTATTTTTATCGATAAATCTTTACGCTCAGTTTATCATATTTTTATTGATAAGTCTTACACGCGCGTTAACTCGGTTTCCTGGTCAGAAGAAAACCCTACTGTCCCTTTAAGGACTTCCCACTCGGCCTCTTTAGACCTTACGCTCGATGTATTTTCAGTTTTAATACATTTCTACGTGGTTACTTTTATTTGATATTTTATTTTGAAAAGATCGATAAATTTTACCTTGACTGTTTTAGTTTCAGTCTGCAGTTCTCGGGCTGGATTATAGTTGAAGCCGGTCCGGTCCTCCGGAGAGTCAGACGTCCTCCCGCTCCGGAAAGTCTGGCTGGAGGTTCGGAGGTTGGTGATCAGCCTGCCGTCGTGAAGCTCCGTGAGTCCCGGACGAACTTACACTAAAACCATCCTCTGCTACCAATTGTCGATGGAAAATCTTTACGAGAAAACTGAGACTGAAACAAGGTTTTAAAAAGTATAAAGTATTTAATTCTCCTTTGCAAAGCGGAGGCAGACACAGAATACAGAACACGAGGCTGTTCAGAGCTGCACTGAAAAGTGTCTCTCGAAGTCCTCCTCTTATACCTTTCTTGCAGTCAGAGGGGAGTTTCCCAACCTTCAATCATAGAGTAAGAAAACATCTGTGGTGGAAAAGGGCTGACAGTTGAGTTTTGCAATAACATTCTCGGAGACAGTTGGCTCTGCACAATAGTTTTCTTGGACACAGCTTTGTATGAAAAATAACATCTCCCAGGATGAGGAGGTTTCAGTCAGTCCAAGTTCTTGTTGTAACAGATGTTGAACTCAGTTTCTCAACCCACAGGCTGTTTGTCTTTCTTCTCAGGAATGTGTCTATGGCAGGCATTGTAACCACAGGGCCTCACAAGAGTGTTATCATGGCCAGCATTGCAACCACAGATCATCTTGTTCAGCAGAAAAAGGACAAGACCACAGATCATTCTATGACATGAATAGGGAAGAAATAACATTTTGGGAGGAAGGGATAACATTGGGAAGAAACCACAGAAGGTTTTATGGCAGGGAGGAGAAAAGAATAATATTCTCCAGCTGCACAAAGGCAGAGGACTTTCAACAGTTCATGAGTTCAGTGAGTTTGATGCAAGAAGAGTTCACTCAGTTTAAACAGAGAAGTTTCAAGCTCAGACAATATGCTTTATAAGTAATAGGATGATAAGGAAACAAATAAACAAACAAGCAATGTATAATTAATTTTTTCCTTTCCACACCCCCACCTCTTCCATCTCTGCTGCAATGCTGACAGCACTCCTGCGCCTATCTTTCAAAGACAACATTTGGATGTGACGCTGAGCATGTGCACTCAGCTTCTTTGGACGGCCAACGCGAGGTCTGCTCCGAGTGGACCCAGCTCTTTTAAAACGCTGGAGGATCTTGGCCATTGTGCTGCAGCTCAGTTTCAGGGTGTTGGCAATCCTCTTGTAGCCTTGGCCATCTTCATGTAGCGCAACAATTCGTCTTTTAAGATCCTCAGAGAGTTCTTTGTCATGAGGTGCCATGTTGGAACTTTCAGTGACCAGTATGAGAGAGTGCGAGCTGTACTACAAAATTAAACACACCTGTTATAAATTAATGTCTGAACCACCAGCAACAAAATTGAGTACACCACTAAGAGACTATGTCCAAATTGAGCACTTTTGTCATTTTCCCTCCGAAATGTCATGTGACTCGTTAGTGTTACTGTACTAGGTATTAGGTGTGCATGCTCCTTATGCACACCTAAGACCTAGTAACACTAACGAGTCACATGACATTTCGTAGGGAAAATGACAAAAGTGCTCAATTTGGACATAGTCTCTTAGGGGTGTACTCAATTTTGTTGCTGGTGGTTCAGACATTAATGGCTGTATCTTGAGTTATTTTGAGGGAAGAATAAATTTACACTGTTATATAAGCTGCACACAGACTACTTTTCATTGTGTCAAAGTGTCATTATGTCAGTGTTGTCCTATGAAAACATATACGGTACTTTAATATTCTGCAGGAATGTGAGGGGTGTACTCACTTTTGGGATACACTGTATTTGTTCCTTCTGAAGTCCACAAACATCTCATTCGTCTTCTTCACATTGATGTGAAGGTTGTTCTTGTACTAGCTCTCCAGGTGTGCCACCTCCTGCCTGTAGCTGGACTCGTTGTTTGTGATGCATCCCACCATCACTGTATCATCTGCAAACTTTACAGTGTGACAGCCTGGATGGGTAGCTGCACAATCATACGTGAGCAGAGTGAACAGGAGAGGAAAATGGATTGTTTAAAAAAAAAAAAGGATTGTTTGTGTGTTAAGTTGTTAACTCCTCGGGTTAGCCTAATGCTAATTGTACATGTACTGTTTGTATGAACATTAAAGTCTCTGAGAAGCACAGCTCATCCAAACAAGAAGCAGATTCAATTCAAATGTAAATTATTTCCAGTCTAGATACAGATCATCTTGGCTGTTTACAACGTTTTGTGTCTAAAATTTAAATATCCAAATACATTTTGTTAAAAGACAAAGTTGCTATAATCTTAAAAATGATGTATGTAACTTATTTTTCAAACATATTTCTTCACTCTGCCACTATGTAATGAAAGAAAGATGTTTGACAGGTAATCTCTGAAAAAAACTATAGTCCTCTGGCGTCTCCCGGTGGTAATAAAAGCATTTATAAAAACCAGAGCGCCCCTCGGTTAACCAGCCAATAAAAAAACAAGAGTTTTTAATCAGCCAATAAAGCTGCGTTCCAGTTGTCCTCAACAGAGCTTCTCACGCCCCAACCCACGCCCCCACCTGTCCCAGTGCGCAGACAGCGAGCATCTGCTCATGTTCTCATTCAAAGCGATGCAGGACTGTTTTATATGTGACACAAATGTATTAATTTCCCCTTCTTAATCCCTTATCTGGAGTTTTCTTTTTTTTTGCCAAAAGTCAAGTGATCGCTCCCTCCTCCCTCCTTCTCCTCTCTCTCCGCTGAGTGCAAAGAATAAGGAAATGACAGAGGTTGTCACGAGAGAAAAAAACTCGGGTTTTACGTTGTTGCCCGAGTTCCTGCATATTTTCTGGTCTTCTGGTGAGCTGGACCAGCTCTCCATGGTTTTATTTTTTATTTTTTTA
>JBBPBX010024584.1:25539-39557 GCA_038048925.1 Garcialebias charrua
TCAGAATACACCATCCATAAATGTAGCCTGGAGTGCTCTGCACGACCACATTACCACTGCTTGTACTGCATTGCTCCCATGGTGAACAAACAGGACCTGGACAGACACGTTTCCTTCTGCAAAGGGACGAGAAGCACGACAGAGTCTCGGGAAGACAACGCCAATGGAGCGGCAGTTGGAGAAATCATTGAATCATCATCTTACTCTGTAAGGATGGACCTTTTGTTGACGTGAACATCTTATTTTCTGTTGCGTCTGTTGATCATCTTACAGGTTTTCTGTTAGAAAGGCTTTATGTATGTAGTTACCGGTAAACAAGTAACGTTCAACGGCAAATACAGGTAGTCCTCGACTTACGACGCCCCCGACTAACGACGTTTCGGACTTACGTAACGCATCTCATTAAAAAAAAAACATTAAAAAAAAAATGAATATGCTATAAAAAAGGAATATACTATAACAATATATACATACTGTATATAGCAATATATACAATATATAAACAATATATATATAACAATAATGAAAATACTGTACAGTCACCAAGCACTTAGCCTATCCTAACACATTTTTTAAAGATGAAGGAGTGAGTTGAATTGTCTCCCTTTCAGGAAAAAAGCCACCTGCATCATGAAAGACCCCACTCACCCAGCACACACACTCTTTGCCCCACTCCCCTCAGGACGGAGGTTGAGGAGCATCAAATGTAGAACCACTAGACTGAGGAACAGCTTCTACCCTGAGGCTGTTAGACTCATGAATAAATAAATAATAAGAATAATCACTGTGAAATATCACATCATGCTGATGCTGATCTGTTTTCTTGTTGCTGTGTTCATCTGTGACCATCTGCTCATAAAGACTCATGTTCGTGCTGCTGTTTGTAATGATGTTTTTCTATTACTCTAGGGCTTAGTGTATTTCTAGTTGGATGTTTTTCTTAGTTCATATCCTAGATGTTATTACTGTTTTTCTCTTACATTTTGTTGTTGGATGTAACTGGGACCCTGTGTACATAATCTCATTTCATCACATGTACCACATGCGGTGCAAATAACAATAAAGACTCTCTGACTCTGACATAAAGGGAGCTAGCTCCCTTTATGTGAATGGAGCCTGCTAGGGAGGAGGGAGATAATTTAACTCACTCCTTCATCTTTAAAAACTGTTAGGATAGGCTAAGTGCTTGGTGACTGTACAGTACTGTACATGTATTCATTTATTTAAAAAAATATATTATTATTTTATTTTTTTGGTATGTGATCCGACTTACGTCATTTTCGACATACGAACGGTCCTTAGGTCCGGAACTCGTTCGTAAGTCGAGGACTCCCTGTATGTTGTAAAAGTATTTTCTAAGTTTATCTTTATCCAAATATCAGAAGAGAAAGTTTTCTAGTGTGTCAGCATTCACTCATGGTTTTTTAAAAACTTTTAAAATCACATTATTTCAATGGGATTTTTACCAAATTGTCAACAGGAGAGCAGGGATGATAACAAGAACGTTGAATTGTACACCATCCCTTTTCCTGAGGACAAAACCAAACAAGAAAGAAGCTGCGTCACGTCTGCGTCTCACTTCGTCTCCATGTCCAAAAAGCCCAGGATGTCAGGTGGCAAGAAGCAGCTCCCAAAGTTTGTTCTGTCCAAATGTGACCGGATGATTCAGACCAACATGGATCAACCTCAGGACTGTGATGAGTTCTACTTCATGAACCTGGTGAAAGTCTTTAAAAAGTTGACGCCTTGCAAAAAGACGGAGGTCAGGATGAAGATCGAGAGGATCCTCTTTGAAGCTGAGTTTCAGTAAAAGTTTACAATTTATTCTTCATTCCTTCTTTTTATAAAAAAAAGACTACCTCTGACCTGCTAACTGAACCTTTTAGCCTCCTGACCTTTGACCTGCTGAGAACTGTAGCGTCTGAGACGGAACTTTGATCTCTGACATGCTAACTGAGGGCTGAAGAGTCTGAGACTGACCTCTGACCTGCTAAGGGATGTGGAGTCTGAGACTGGCCTCTGACCTGCTGAGGGATGTGGAGTCTGAGACTGAACTTTGATCTCTGACATGCTAACTGAGGGCTGAAGAGTCTGAGACTGACCTCTGACCTGCTAACTTAGGGCTGTAGTCTGAGACTGACCTCTGACCTGCTGAGGGACGTGGAGTCTGAGACTGAACTTTGATCTCTGACATGCTAACTGAGGGCTGAAGAGTCTGAGACTGACCTCTGACCTGCTGACTTAGGGCTGTAGAGTCTTGAGACTGACCTCTGACCTGCTGAGGGACGTGGAGTCTGAGACTGAACTTTGATCTCTGACATGCTAACTGAGGGCTGAAGAGTCTGAGACTGACTGACCTCTGACCTGCTAACTTAGGGCTGTAGAGTCTGAGACTGACCGTTGACCTCTGACCTACTGAGGGATGTGGAGTCTGACAGAACTTTGATCTCTGACATGCTAACTGAGGGCTGAAGAGTCTGAGACTGACCGTTGACCTCTGACCTACTGAGGGATGTGGAGTCTGAGACTGAACTTTGATCTCTGACATGCTAACTGAGGGCTGAAGAGTCTGAGACTGACCTCTGACCTGCTAACTTAGGGCTGTAGAGTCTGAGACTGACCGTTGACCTCTGACCTACTGAGGGATGTGGAGTCTGACTTAACTTTGATCTCTGACATGCTAACTGAGGGCTGAAGAGTCTGAGACTGACCGTTGACCTCTGACCTACTGAGGGATGTGGAGTCTGAGACTGAACTTTGATCTCTGACATGCTAACTGAGGGCTGAAGAGTCTGAGACTGACCTCTGACCTGCTAACTTAGGGCTGTAGAGTCTGAGACTGACCGTTGACCTCTGACCTGCTGAGGGATGTGGAGTCTGACTGAACTTTGATCTCTGACATGCTAACTGAGGGTTGAAGAGTCTGAGACTGACCTCTGACCTGCTAACTTAGGGCTGTAGAGTCTGAGACTGACCGTTGACCTCTGACCTGCTGAGGGATGTGGCGTCTGAGACTGAACTTTGACCTCTGACATGCTAACTGAGGGTTGAAGAGTCTGAGACTGACCTCTGACCTGCTAACTTAGGGCTGTAGAGTCTGAGACTGACCTCTGACCTGCTGAGGGACGTGGAGTCTTGAGACTGACCTTTGACCTCTGACATGTTAACTGAGGGCTGTAGAGTCTGGGACTGACCCCTGACCTGCTAACTTAGGGCTGTAGAGTCTGAGACTGACCTCTGACCTGCCAACTTAGGGCTGTATAGTCTGACACTGACCTTTGACCCCTAAACTGCTAACCGATGGCTGTAGAGTCTGTGACTGACCTTTGACCTCTGACCTGCTAACTTAGGGTTGTTGAGTCTGAGACTGACCTTTGACCTCTGACCTGCTAACTTAGGGTTGTAGAGTCTGTGACTGACCTTTGACCTCTGACTTGCTAACTTAGGGCTGTAGAGTCTGAGACTCTCCTTTGACCCCTGACCTGCTAACAGAGCTGTGGAGATGGAGCTCATTTCTCTGAGCGTTACCTGGTCTGAATGTCGAGGTGACTTTTCTGGCCGGCCATTCATTCAGAGGGTTTTTGTTTCTCCTGAGCAGGTGTTTTTTCTTGGCTCAGGTGTGTTTTGATGAATTATCTGTTTCTCGTCCTCTGCAGGTTTTTATTTGATTCGTGGTTACGGTCTGGGTCCAAACGATCGTGTCAGATTTTCTGTTTAAAACACACCTCCACCACACTGAGGGTCCGTCTTCAGGTTCTGACTAGCTGTCATGATGCTGCAGCTCCTCAGCAATAATCTGGAGTCGCGTTAAATTCATCTTTAGATGTTTGTGAGTATTTCTGACGGAGGAGCTTTATTTTGAAAGAGTGGTTCTGTTTGTGTGGAAATGAGTATTTTGTGCTGAAGTTAAAACATCCCACTCTGAAGGTTTCCAGAATATCTCGAAACATAACACTTTACATTTATATTTCTGACACTTGTTTAGTAAAATAAATTATGTAAAAACTTGTTTATTTACAGCCGTCTCAGTTTGTTCATCATAAAGATGTTTTTAATCAGTTTATTCTCAAACTGTTGAATTTCAGGACAGACCTTTGTCTTCTTTCAGTGTTTTGTGTTGAACTTTCTGTTTTGTGCAAAGAAACTGTAATCACACTTTAAATCATTAAAATCAACAAATACTGTACCAGATGATTTTTCTGTTTGCATGTTGGTGCATTTATAAATTAAGAAAAGTCCAAGTATAATTTCTCAGTTTACAACAAAATATCTTTCAATAAGTAGTCTTTTAGTAGGAAAAAGTTTATTTTTATATTTGAACACTGAATAAATATTTTTTTAATTCATATTTACTCATCATTCTGTTCCTGACAATTACTGTACTGTATTTGTTTAAAATGAGTTGATTTTCCGTTTTTATTCACATTTTTCCTGAAATTCACTGTATTTTTACTCCCGATGTTATTTACTTCCTTGTTTACAGCCAGTTGCTACATGTTTGTGCCTTATTAGCAAGAGAGTTTGGGTTTTGGTTCAGATGTTTTTGTTGGTTCTGTTGAGGTCCAGTTCTGAACATCGGGTGGTTTGAATCTGGAGGTCCACAAAGCTGCGGTCATGTCCTCATGTTCACTCCTCATGAGAAGATGTTTATAACACAGGGGGAGTAATTCAAAATGATAATTAAATTAATAAACTGAGTCAGGTTTAGATGCTGCAGTTTCCTCTGAACACTTGGACTTTTTTATTTTGTAAATAAAAGTTTCTGTATTAAAAATGATTTTGAACCTGAAGCTTTATTAATTTATTGAAAATAAAACCCTTGCTTGACATTGTGCAGCAAAGATGATTTCAGTATTAAATGAACATCTTAATATTTGTGTATCATTTTATTTTAGATCTGTTTCTTTCAGATTCAAGTTTGCAAAGACCTGAGCTCTGATTCTCTTCAGTTTAATGGAAAGGGAAAAAAAAGTTTTTATCGTAAGAAACTAAATGAAATGTTCAGTCTGACCCAGAGGAAAGAAAAGATAAAATGTGAAACAATTGAAAATAAAGTCTAAATATAAAGTTTACACCCCGTATACATGTAAACTGAATCCTCCAACAGTCACCTCACATCACTTCCCGTCTCCTCGACAGTCACTCTGTATCACTTCCCGCCTCCACTGGTCACACTGTGTCACTTCCTGTCTCAGTCACCTCACATCACTTCCCGTCTCCTCGACAGTCACCTCACATCACTTCCCGTCTCGAGTCACCTCATATCACTTCCCGTCTCCTCGACAGTCACTCTGTATCACTTCCCGCCTCCACTGGTCACAATGTGTCACTTCCTGTCTCAGTCACCTCACATCACTTCCCGTCTCCTCGACAGTCACTCTGTATCACTTCCCGTCTCCTCGACAGTCACTCTGTATCACTTCCCGTCTCCTTTACAGTCACTCTGTATCACTTCCCGCCTCCACTGGTCACACTGTGTCACTTCCTGTCTCAGTCACCTCACATCACTTCCCGTCTCCTCGACAGTCACCTCACATCACTTCCCGTCTCGAGTCACCTCATATCACTTCCCGTCTCCTCGACAGTCACTCTGTATCACTTCCCGCCTCCACTGGTCACACTGTGTCACTTCCTGTCTCAGTCACCTCACATCACTTCCCGTCTCGAGTCACCTCATATCACTTCCCGTCTCCTCGACAGTCACTCTGTATCACTTCCCGTCTCCTCGACAGTCACTCTGTATCACTTCCCGCCTCCACTGGTCACACTGTGTCACTTCCTGTCTCAGTCACCTCACATCACTTCCCGTCTCCTCGACAGTCACCTCATATCACTTCCCGTCTCCTCGACAGTCACTCTATCATTTCTCGTCTCCTAATCAGTCGCTCTTTATCATTTCCCGTCTCCATTAGTCACCCTGTGTCACTTCCTGTCTCAGTCACCTCACATCACTTCCCGTCTCCTCGACAGTCACCTCATATCACTTCCCGTCTCCTCGACAGTCACTCTGTATCACTTCCCGTCTCCTCGACAGTCACTCTGTATCACTTACGTCTCCTTTACAGTCACTCTGTATCACTTCCCGCCTCCACTGGTCACACTGTGTCACTTCCTGTCTCAGTCACCTCACATCACTTCCCGTCTCCTCGACAGTCACCTCACATCACTTCCCGTCTCGAGTCACCTCATATCACTTCCCGTCTCCTCGACAGTCACTCTATCACTTCCCGCCTCCACTGGTCACACTGTGTCACTTCCTGTCTCAGTCACCTCACATCACTTCCCGTCTCCTCGACAGTCACCTCATATCACTTCCCGTCTCCTCGACAGTCACTCTGTATCATTTCTCGTCTCCTAATCAGTCGCTCTTTATCATTTCCCGTCTCCATTAGTCACCCTGTGTCACTTCCTGTCTCAGTCACCTCACATCACTTCCCGTCTCCTCGACAGTCACCTCATATCACTTCCCGTCTCCTCGACAGTCACTCTGTATCACTTCCCGTCTCCTCGACAGTCACTCTGTATCACTTCCCGTCTCCTCGACAGTCACTCTGTATCACTTCCGTCTCCTTTACAGTTACTCTGTATCACTTCCCGCCTCCACTGGTCACACTGTGTCCCTTCCTGTCTCAGTCACCTCACATCACTTCACGTCTCCTCGACAGTCACCTCACATCACTTCCCGTCTCGAGTCACCTCATATCACTTCCCGTCTCCTCGACAGTCACTCTGTATCACTTCCCGCCTCCACTGGTCACACTGTGTCACTTCCTGTCTCAGTCACCTCACATCACTTCCCGTCTCCTCGACAGTCACCTCATATCACTTCCCGTCTCCTCGACAGTCACTCTGTATCACTTCCCGTCTCCTCGACAGTCACTCTGTATCACTTCCCGTCTCCTTTACAGTCACTCTGTATCACTTCCCGCCTCCACTGGTCACACTGTGTCACTTCCTGTCTCAGTCACCTCACATCACTTCCTGTCTCCTCGACAGTCGCCTCATATCACTTCCCGTCTCCTCGACAGTCACTCTGTATCATTTCTCGTCTCCTAATCAGTCGCTCTTTATCATTTCCCGTCTCCATTAGTCACCCTGTGTCACTTCCTGTCTCAGTCCCCTCACATCACTTCCCGTCTCCTCGACAGTCACCTCATATCACTTCCCGTCTCCTCGACAGTCACCTCATATCACTTCCCGTCTCCTCGACAGTCACTCTGTATCACTTCCCGTCTCCTCGACAGTCACTCTGTATCACTTCCGTCTCCTTTACAGTCACTCTGTATCACTTCCCGCCTCCACTGGTCACACTGTGTCACTTCCTGTCTCAGTCACCTCACATCACTTCCCGTCTCCTCGACAGTCACCTCACATCATTTCCCGTCTCGAGTCACCTCATATCACTTCCCGTCTCGACAGTCACTCTGTATCACTTCCCGTCTCCTCGACAGTCACTCTGTATCACTTCCCGCCTCCACTGGTCACACTGTGTCACTTCCTGTCTCAGTCACCTCACATCACTTCCCGTCTCCTCGACAGTCACCTCATATCACTTCCCGTCTCCTCGACAGTCACTCTGTATCACTTCCCGTCTCCTCGACAGTCACTCTGTATCACTTCCCGTCTCCTTTACAGTCACTCTGTATCACTTCCCGCCTCCACTGGTCACACTGTGTCACTTCCTGTCTCAGTCACCTCACATCACTTCCCGTCTCCTCGACAGTCACTCTGTATCACTTCCCGTCTCCTCGACAGTCACTCTGTATCACTTCCGTCTCCTTTACAGTCACTCTGTATCACTTCCCGCCTCCACTGGTCACACTGTGTCACTTCCTGTCTCAGTCACCTCACATCACTTCCCGTCTCCTCGACAGTCACCTCACATCACTTCCCGTCTCGAGTCACCTCATATCACTTCCCGTCTCCTCGACAGTCACTCTGTATCACTTCCCGTCTCGACAGTCACTCTGTATCACTTCCCGCCTCCACTGGTCACACTGTGTCACTTCCTGTCTCAGTCACCTCACATCACTTCCCGTCTCGAGTCACCTCATATCACTTCCCGTCTCCTCGACAGTCACTCTGTATCACTTCCCGTCTCCTCGACAGTCACTCTGTATCACTTCCCGTCTCCACTGGTCACACTGTGTCACTTCCTGTCTCAGTCACCTCACATCACTTCCCGTCTCCTCGACAGTCACTCTGTATCATTTCTCGTCTCCTAATCAGTCGCTCTTTATCATTTCCCGTCTCCATTAGTCACCCTGTGTCACTTCCTGTCTCAGTCACCTCACATCACTTTCCGATCTCCTCGACAGTCACCTCATATCACTTCCCGTTTCCTTGACAGTCACTCCGTATCACTTCCCATCTCTAGTCATCCTGTTTAACTTCCTGTCTCCACTACTCACCCCGTATCACTTCCTGTCAACTCGACTGTCAGCTTGTATCACTTCCTGTCTTGTCACCACATGTCAATCCTTTTTTCCTCTACAGTCACCCCGTATCACTTCCCTTCTCGACTGTCGCCCCGTATCACTTCCCGTCTCAACAGTCACCCAATATCACTTCCTGTCTTCTCGACAGTCACCCCGTATCACTTCCTGTCTCCTTGACAGTCACCCCATTATCACTTCCCGTCTCTTGACAATCACCCCGTCTCTTTGACGTAACCCCATATCACTTCCTGTCTCTTTGACAATCACCCCATATCACTTCCTGTCTCTTTGACAATCACCCCATATCACTTCCTGTCTCTGACGTAACCCCATATCACTTCCTGTGTTCCGGCAAGATGGCGATGTGGGCACACGTGCTGTTTTGAGCTCCACTCGTGCAGCCCCGAACTTACTACAAAACTGGCCCTTTTTGAACACTGCTGAACACTGCTTCATCTCCAAGGTAGATCAGAACATCACCTTTAAAAATTAAGAGCCTCATGAAAAGATGTCTGCCGTGAACGAGAAAGACTTCCCTCGTTTAAAACAAGCTAACGCTAATGCTAAGTTAGCTAACGCTAATGCTAAGCTTATGCATACCTATGCTGCTGCTGCCTCCAGCGCGGAAACTCCGATGGAGACGTCAAAAAGTGCCTCTGGTACAAGAAGACACCTGGATGCATCTCCAAGTAAGCCCCCACCAGCCAAAAAGCAAGCAACAGTGGATGAAAGCTCTTTAGCTGCTCTCATTACAGCCATTAAAAGTCTGGAGAACAGATTTGATGACTTTGGTAGACAGCTGAAAGAAAATTCAGAAATGGTCGCTCGTATTACTCTCCAAGTGGACCAGAATACGCTCGACATAACCAAATGTAAATCTGCTGTAGAAAATCTTGAAGAAAAGCTTGCTTCAGTGGAAAAAGAAAACACAGCTCTGAAGGAGAGACTTCTGGAAGCTGACAGAGACAAGCGCAGATGGAACCTGAAGCTGTCGGGGCTCAAAGAGCAAGATGGAGAAAATGTCAGAGAAAAGGCAGAGCAGCTGCTCTCAAGAATCTTACCGCAGTGGGCAGACCAGGTGGAAGATGTGATCGACACGATACACCGAGTGGGAAGAAAAGATGCAGGTCGACCTCGTCAGGTCATCATACAGTTCACCAGGAGGCGCCATCGTGACACGGTTTGGAAGGTGACGAAGGATTCAACGGTGTGTAAAGAACAAGGCCTTCGTTTTGCTCAAGATTTCATAAAAGAAGACCGTCTGGCAAGAGAAGAACTGTGGCCTAAAATTACAAAAGCCAGATCTCAGGGCAAGGTGGCTTTTTACAGAGGTCATGTTGCAGTAATCGACGGCAAGGTGATCAAAGCCTCGTCTCCTTTCTGAATACAGTTTACACATTATTCTCAATTAAGCGTTTTTCAGAACAGTTCTTCTTACATGCACTCCTGTGTTCCTTATTGTTCTCACCTGAATGAAAAAGGAGTGAAGTTGGTTTAAATTCAGAGTTTTTTTTGCAGATGCAAGAGTGTTCTTTCTCTTATGAATGTTATAACAAAAAAGGGCAATATTTGACTTTAGGGGCTTGCCTTAAGTTAATTCTACTCTAACTAATCCTCAAATTTTAAGGTTTGTATAGTTATTCTTTTTATTTTTTTATTTTATGTCTTTAAAAACCAATCTTAAGTTTATGTCTTTAAATGTAAGGGGCCTCAGAGAGATTGTCAAAAGAAAGGCAATATTTCTGTACTGTAAAAACAAGAACCCACACTGTATTCTTCTTCAAGAAACTCATTCTACTGACTCAGATGAAAAATTTTGGTCAAACCAATGGGGAGAAAAAATTATTTATTCACATGGCACATCCAAGTCAGCTGGTGTGGCTATATTAATGAATAACTTCCCAGGGAAAATAATATTTACAAAAAATGATAGTGATGGTCATTGGTCTCTCTCCATATTACACATCGAGGATGCACTAATAATCCTAGGTAACATTTATGGCTACTGCAACACTTCAAAAAATAAGGAGCTTCTTACAACTATTGAAGTTAATGTTAAACAACTTAAACAAAGATTCCCAACAAACTTTGTATTATTAGGCGGGGACTGGAATATGGTTATGAATGAAAGTTTTGACAGACACCCAAACAAATATGAAAACTCCCGTCCAAACCACATTATGTCTGATTTCTGTAACAACTTAGGACTTATTGACTTATGGAGAGAGAAACATGATAACCAAAAGCAATTTTCTTGGTTCAGACCAGATGCTTCAAGCAGATCTAGAATTGATTTCTGGTTAGGTACGGATGATATCCTCAAACTAACATCAGACTGTGACATGTCTAAAACTCCCCTTACAGATCATTGCAGCATCAATCTACTAATTACTCCTGTTCCTGATACTTTAAGACATGCAGGATACTGGAAATTCAACGCAGATCTCTTAAAAAATGATCTCTATTGTAAAGAAATCAAAGAACTAGTAAAAAAGACATTTTTAGATGAATCAATAATAACCTACACCTCAAAATGGGAATACCTAAAATATAAGATACGGCTTCATTCTATTTCCTTTAGCAAAAAAATAAAAAAAAATAATGACCTGGTAGAAACAAAATTAGTTAAGGATTTAAACTCATTATGTGTTAAACAGACACTAAATGATGCAGACAAAAATAACCTTTTGACCTTACAATCTAAACTAGACGCCATCTATGAAAGAAAGGCCCGGGGTGCTTTTATCCGATCCAGAGCTAAATGGATTGAAGAAGGAGAAAAAAACAGTGCTTACTTCTGTAGACTAGAAAAGAGGAGGCAAACTAAAAAACACATTCAATCACTCCTTATTAACAATGAGGAGTGTACAGACCAAACTTTAATAGCAAAAGAAATTAGCAACTTTTATCAAAAGCTTTACAGCTCCTCTTTTTCATCTCAAGATAGCGACCTCCTGTTAGACCAAGTGAAACAATTCATCCCTCAGATCTCTGTGGATTTCAAGGAAAACTGTGACAAAGATATTAATATAGAAGAGCTAGACCGTACTATCATGTGTTTGAAACTTGATAAATCCCCCGGCCCTGATGGCCTTACTGCTAATTTCTATAGACATTTTTGGGACTGTCTCAGAGAATTTATATTCCAGGTCTTTCAAGAGACCATAGATAATAACTCTCTTCCACACAGCATGAAGCAGGGAATTATCACACTTATTCCAAAACCAGAAAAAGACAGAAAAGTTCTAGACAACTACCGCCCAATCACCCTCTTAAACTGTGACTACAAATTATTAACATATATATACACAAATAGATTGAAAACTGGTCTTAAGGATGTGATCTCTGAAACTCAAACAGGTTTTATGTCTAAAAGATCAATTCACGACAACATTAGACTCGTCCAAGATTTACTCGAATACAATGATCTGATTGAGGACAAAGGCTTCATTCTTTTCTTAGACTTCTACAAAGCCTTTGACATGCTGGAGCATCAGTTTCTATTCAGAGTCTTACACTTATTTGGCTTTGGGTCAAATTTTTGTAAAATCATTGAAAGCTTTTATAATGACACTACAAGCTCGGTTGCTCTTCAACATGGCACCTCTCCTCGTTTTACCATTAATAGAGGAGTAAAACAGGGCTGCAATATTTCTCCATTCCTCTTCATCCTGGCTGTTGAAGTGTTGGCTATCTTCATAAAAAACTCAAACATTCCAAAATTGAACATTTTTGATGACCAAATTATAATCAGCCAACTAGCTGACGACACCACAATCTTTTTGAAGAATCTAGATCAAACTCCTAAAATCATTGAATTAATTAATACATTTTCAAAAGCATCAGGTCTAACTTTGAATCTACAGAAATGTGAACTGATGGCGATTCATAACACTAATCTAACAGAAGCATATGGTATTCCCATTAAATCCTCAGTGAAATATCTTGGAATGGTAATAACTAAAGATACTAAACTCAGTGATACTCTTAACATAGAGAATAAAATCCAGAACTGCAAATCTCAGTTAAACGGATGGAATCAAAGAGATCTAACGCTATTCGGGAGAACCTACCTAACTAAAATGGAATCACTGTCTCGTTGTATTTATCCGGCTTATTCGATGGCCATACCTAATAAATATATTAAAGCCATAAATCAACTAAACTTCAACTTCATCTGGAAAAATCGAGTCCACTACTTAAAAAAAGCAAACATGGTAAAAGATTTTAAAGATGGTGGTTTTCAAACAATTGACTTTGAATGCTTAAATGCTGTCTTAAAAATAAACTGGCTGAAATCTTTTTTAATGAATGGAAATAGTATTTGGTATTGTCTTCCCAAAGGTTTGTTTAAAAAACTTGGTGGTATAGATTTTGTTCTCAAATGTGACTTTAATGTTGTTAAACTCCCTGTGAAGCTAGCTGACTTTCACAAGCAGGTGTTGTTATGTTGGAAACTCATGTACTCACACAATTTTACTCCCCACCAAACTCCGATCTGGAATAATAGATATGTACTACACAGAAGTAAATCTCTGTATTTGGATCACTGGATGGAAAAAGGTATTTGGTCCATAAAACATCTTCTAAAGGACAATGGAAGCTGGTTGTCTTATGAAGATTTCTGTGCACTATATAATTTGAACTGCTCACTCTCTCAGTTTAACACAGTTATAAACTCTATCCCTACTGCAGTCAAATGTATGGTCCAAAATATAAGCACTGAAACAGCTAACCTCCACTTACCTACACCTCAAATAAATGGAGTTAACCTTTTGGATAAAAGTAACTCTAACAAAAGGTTACGTCGACATCTAAACGACATTATATTTCCTGTACGTCCAAACAGAAACTCCATCCTGAGTTTGTTTTCTGACTCTGAAGTCAATAAGTGGAGAACTGCTTACCTTAAATACCCCTTAAGTCCTAAAGCTAAAGAAATACATTTTAAAATTCTCAATAACATTTTTCCATCCAGAGAACTATTAAGACAAAGATTTAATTTCGATGCTAACAACTGTACTTTTTGTGACAATGATATTGAAACAACAGACCATCTCTTCTTCTACTGTGTACATACTGAAACTTTCTGGAAAAACTTTCAGGCCTGGTTCTCAACTAAACATCTCCTTCCCCATCCTCTAAAAAGAGAGGATGTAATATTTGGAACCACCCTCAGAGACGGAAGAGCTGACCTCATACTGAACAACCTGCTGATCCTTGCTAAATACTTCATCCATTCCTGTAAATGGGGAAACAGAAAACCTGACTTTTCAACCTTTCAACGCCAGCTGATGGACAACCACCTAAAAACATTAAAACTGATGAAAAGCAAGATGAGTTTACAGCTTCTCAATGCTTATGAAGAACTGAACTTTATTTAATAATTAGAGCCCCTTGTGTATGTTTTTAATTTTTATTTATTTTTATTTATTGTCTTTTCTTTCTTAAACATGTCATGTTATTTTCTCTCAATTTTTCTTGTGTGCCTCATACTTGCAAAAAATTATTTCTGTTGTACATGCCACATGTTTTGTAAATTTTGCTCAAACTTTAATAAAAAAAAAAAAAAAAAAAAAA
>JBBPBX010024585.1:0-27396 GCA_038048925.1 Garcialebias charrua
CTCTTGGCTGCCAAAATAAACTGTTAACAAAGACCATAGTCTGCGGGCCTTGAGGTTTACATATGTTCTTTAGATTATGAACTAACGGAACAAACAACTGAGGTTACAGTTATAATACAAAGTACACAAAGAGATGAAAAATAAATATAAATTTGACTGAATTTAAATTGCTAAGTAGAGAAAATTAAAAAAGATTATTGTGTAATGTGTGTAGCCTCTACCTGTTTGTATTTGTAATTATTTATATATTTAACATGTGGTGCTTTGTCTTTCGTTCAATAGAAAGTGCATCTGGACCTGCCATTCTGTGTTTGTCTCTTTCCTGTCCTCTCAAACCCCGCTGGTTAAAGCAAATGGCCGCTTGTCATGAGCCTGGTTCTGCTGGAGGTTTCTTGCTGATAAAAGGGAGTTTTTCCTTTCCACTGTTGGCTTTGTGCTTGTTCAGGATGGGAAAATGTGACAAAGTGAAGATTCAACACAATCTGCTGGTTTCCTTAGATAAATAACGTTTACTAATTGGCTTTTGTTTGATGTATGTGAATGTTTCTTTTCAGTGCCCTGAGATGACTTCTGTTGTGACTTGTTGCTATATAAATAAACAGAATTGAATTAAATTGTAACAACTGCTGAATAGATTCAATCCTTACAAACTTCTCAAAAATGTGAGGTGGTTTCCTACATGTCTAGTTTTCATCACAGCTTAGGCTGCTGCACAACATTAGCTGATGTTAAAATGTGCAAATGCTGTTTATTTGTCAGCCAACTGCTTTTAGCTAAATGTATTGTTCTGCACAGATAACTTTTTTTTGTTAATGTAGGCCTACCATATTTTTGCTGCATTTTCCCTCTTTTTGTCTTTTCTTCCTTCTTTTGGCACCACAACGCTTTGTTTGCTTAGTTAGACATTATTTGCCCATTTAGGCCTCATGTAAAAAAACAACTGGACTATCCGGTATTGCAGCAGTGCGGAAAGAGGGCGAGAGAGGCATGGGAGCAGGTACAAGCAGTGGTGGAGGAGAGGGTGAGCTAAGCAAAATATTATTTGATATATAAATTTATGCTCAATAATCCAGGTACCAAATCCAATAATTTTCAGTCGAGTCATCTGGACAGTTCCTTTTTAATAGAAACGTTTCACCCTCCATCCAGAGGGCATCGTCAGTAAGAGGAGTTCCAGCAAACTGACGATGCCCTCTGGATGGAGGGTGAAACGTTTCTATTAAAAAGGAACTGTCCAGATGACTCGACTGATAATGATTGGATTATTTGATATGTTTTTCTATGCTGCTAAATTAGTGTGGGGGTTTTCATTTTAGGAAATAGTGTTATTTACTAGTTTTAATATAAGAAAATTGAATGTTACACTTTTTCTTCCCCCATTTGTGGTCCCCCCTGGATGGATGACACCCTTAACATATGCCTATAGGCGACTGCCTATGCCATGGGCTAGCTCTGATTAAATGTCCTGTAGTGGTTTATTTAAATGCTAATTTTTGTAAACTTTTACAATTATTTCATTTTTGTAGTATCTGGTTATTCTGGGGGCAGCACGGTGGCACAACTGGTAAAGCTGCTGCCTCTCAGCAATAAGGTTGTCGGTTTAAATGTTGGTCCGGGGGCCTTTGGGTGGAGTTTGCATGTTCTGTCCGTGCATGCATGGGTTTTCTATGGGTACTCTGTTTTCCTCCCACAGACCAAAAACATGCATGTTAGACTGATTGGTATCTCTGAATTGACCCTAGATGTGAGAGCGGGAATGGTTGTTTATCTCGTTTGTCTCTATGTGGCCCTGTAATGGACTTGCGACCTGTCCAACGTGTACCCCGCCTCTCACACAGTGATTGCTGGACATGGGCACCAATGACCCCGTGACCCAAAAAGGAAGAAACGGGTAAAAGGTAATGGATGGATGGTTATTCTGGCAGAATTGTCATACAGTTTTTCTACTGCAAGTTTTCCAGACTGCATTAGAAATGCTATAAATGGCTGCTACCGATGTCTTTTTTGTTGCCAATGACTGCAAAAATAACTGTGACGCAAATTTGACAGCTACACAAAAGCATTTTTAAAGACTGGAATTGTTTAAAGATATACAGTATTTTCTGGACTATAGGTCGCACCTTTAAATAAGTCACTTTATCCAATTATTGTCAATAAATTGGAAAAATCCATAAACAGGTTGCACCTTTATATAAGTCGCACCTACGTCACCGCCAACCTAACGCGTCACCCACTGCTGACGTGACGCGTCACCGCTGAGGCAACCCGGAAATGTGGTCCGAGTGTTTAGCTCTGCTGCAAATGTCTGCCACAGGAGCGCACAGCAAGGCTTTAAGAAGATTAACACTTAAAAACAATTATTTGTTTGCTAAAAATTATAGCAAATATATGTCTGAGCTGAACTTTTCCTTAAAGTGGTGCTAAACCCCCCTGTGGATCTGTAGCTCCGCCCCAGACCAGATTCAAAAAACCTTATGAAAATGGGAGTGTCGAGAGACAAGGAGGGGAGGAGGTGGGTGGTTGTGCTGCGTTCACGCCCCCTCTAGCAACAAACTAAAACTCTAGCAAACAACTTACAGCAAGCAACAACAAAGAACAAATATGTAGATGTATTTATCTATTCCCACCCGATCTATCCAAAACAAAAGGCTTCAGGAAAAAAGAAAAGAAAAAAAATTAAACAAGAAATGCCGTGACCGAGGTTCGAACCCGGGTCTGTCGAACCCCAAACCCGCTCCTACACCATTGCACCATGTTGGCATTCATGCATTGCTCGTCCATCGCACAGTAAGAAAACAAATACAACCAAATAGTTTTGATGAAGTGGAAAGTATTCATACAATAAATAAGTTACAATATACAAATAACTAGTGCCATTCCGAGAACTATAATATGCTCTGCTGCAGAGCTTTTCCGGAGTGTAATGGACTCCAGTTTCCTCCCACAGTCCAAAAACATGCATGTTAGTCTGATTGGTAACTCTAAATTGTCCCAAGGTGTGAGTGAGAGAGTGAATGGTTGTCTCGTTAGTCTCTTTGTGTCCCTGTGATGAACTGGATAATATTGTGTGTTTTTCCTCAGAGTTTGGATCTTGCCGTTCACCTGCCCTGCTTGAGTCCCATATGAGCCTCGACTCCTCCTGCCTCTCCACAGCTGCAGCTTGCCTTCCACCACTTGCCACTTCTACTTGTTGTTTCACCTTGTGCTACTGGATATCTGGACCAAAACATTCTCATTCTGTTTCCTGCTACCCACCATAAGAATAATTCAGCAATACAAGTTCTCATCCAACGACAGCCCTTTAATTTACCCCTCTAGTCCCCAGGTGTTCCAGTTCCTTCACATTGATGTCTTTATTATCCACACCACTGTAAATAAACACTGTAAATGATTATCTGAGTCTCTGTTCAGTTCTGGTCTTTCATCTGGGTACACCCACAATCATAACAGGTTCCTGGGGATTCTAGGATGGTGGAACAGCCCAAGGAGACCAGGTAAGTTAAGGATGGTGAGAGAGAGAGAGTGGCAGAATGAAACTTAAGGGTGGATGGCAGATGTTTAGTTGTTATTGTTTTGTGTAGATGGCAGGTGTAGTAAGAGAGGGATTCAAGGAGAACTCAGAAACTGGAGCTCAGGTGTAAACACAAGGCAGAACCAGGTTGACGAGGAAGCAGATGACAGGAACTAAGAGGAGCACAAAGAGAAAACAAATGAGTTCAGTCACCAAGGATCTGTGTTTGCACTAGGGCCAGACATGGTCAGACTGGACGGACTATAGATGGTCCAAACAGCCTTAAGTACTGGACGCTTCTCATTAGCAGACTGGAGACTGGGTGTAATAAGCTCTGCCCCGCCACTGAGGAGCTGCAACAGGTTTTTTTTTTCATCTTTCGGCTTCTCCCTTTGTCAGGGATTGCCACAGAAAAGTAAGTCGCACGAAGACTTGGCAATTGTTTTTACGCCGGATGCCCTTCCTGACACAACCATAGACCACCAAGCTACCACAGCCCTCTGTGTGGAGCAGAGAGCTGCTATCTAGGGTGCCCAGGAAAGCAGAAGATGGGGATTAAGGGCTTTGCTCAAGGGCCCAGAGTGGGGCAAATGAGGGTGGAGACAGGTGTGACTGCTTCACTTATCCCACCTACAATTTTGATGTTGTTGGTGCCGGGGCTTGAACCGGCGATCTTCCAACCACAAGCTCACCATCTCTAACCTCTGCGCCACCACACTGCTGAGGAGCTGCAACAAAGACTGGAGAAAAACCTATCCCTACAGTCACAACACTGTTACAGCCTAAATGTTTGTACAAGACGGCAAAAAGTTCCTGAATCCACTGAATTTCTCATTCCAGGCCACTCGCTGTCACTGTGATTTTTGTATTTCAACAATTTGTGGTTTCATGCGAACCCATCAGTCTCAAACATGAAGACAGTTACAGGCCAGTTCAGAATTTGTGGAATGTCAGAAATGTGTTTCCACTGACCCAATGGATAGCACAAACAGCACTCTGCTTACCTGCCATTGTTACTGTTGTTCATCTACAAGCACAGAAAAACCACCGACTGCGGCTGTCCACACTGAGCATGTGCAGTTTCATGCAGCTGCTGGAGGTTTCCAAAAACTTCCACTCTGAGATCTGGATCCAAAGTAAGCTGGTGTCAGAGAAAAAACAACAGCTGTTGTGTACATGGCTGGCTGAAACACAACTTAAAGTTTTACAATTTAACTGAAAAAACAGTGTTGTGCAAAGAGGGCTCAAATTACAACAAAAAAGAAAGAAAAAAAGAAAGAAGCCAAACCCCACAACCCTGACAGTTTTAAGACCATGTAAAAACAACTCGTCAATAACGCTGAACAACATGTGTAATGTTCCAGTGTGAATATTTATAAATGAAGCCAAAATGAGAAGAAGAGTGTTTCAATGTTTAAATAGTTACTGTTGCACCGAGGGACTGAGAGAAACGAAATTTCAATTCTGTGTATGTCCTGTACATATTGCAGTTCTGACAATAAAGTTGACTTTGACTTTTGACTTTGAAGAGAGTGAAAAACTGAATGTATTTACTTTGTATTTGATTACTTGAAGCAACTTTATCATCAACAACTCCTTTGTGTGACTTCATCAGTGTCATATATAAATACTTAATATCATCAGGGGGCATATTTTTTAAAGAACAGATTTGATTTGATTAATAAAATATTATTATTTGCATCTTATGGGACAGAATTTAAGGTTAATATTTTTATTTTTTGGGGTGGAGTTAAAATCTTTAGCTGTTTGTCCTGACATAGTTTTCTGCAACATGAAGGAAATGTTGATGCTTTCCTGTGAGGATCTTTTGTTACACCTTTTCTGATGTTTTCCTTGAGTTTTCTTTTGTCTCTGTTTTCCTTGTGGTTTGTATTTTGTTTTCTGATCCTTGTTTTGACTCTGTCACCATGTGTTTCCATGTTACTCCACTCTCCACTCAGTCAGCCTCTCCAGCCACACATCACTCACACCCGTCTGTAATTAGTAATCATTCCAGGTGCTTTCATTTCCCACTCTCCCTCAGTTCTGCATAAACCATCCCTGATCACCATGTCGGCTCATTGTTCTGTCGTTTCGTCAGATGTCTCAGTCCTGCCTGTGTGCCCTCGTGCCTCCCTGTGTTTCCCCTCCAGAAGTTTTTGTGTTTGTTGCTGCCTTGTCAGCCGTTTTTTTTATTTTTTATCATTATTTAATAAATAAGTTTTAGTTTATTCAAGCTCCTCGTGTCTGCCTGCTGAGTCTCCTGCACCGACCACATTAGCCTAAGTTCCTTACTTTACGACACAACAAAAGGCTTTTTTTAATCACAACTTTGAAACTAGTGAATTTTTTTCTCTATACAGTGGGGAGGACAAGTATTTGATGCACTGCTGATTTTTCAGGTCTTCCCACTTGCAAAACATGTACAAGACTGTAATTGTTGGTACTCTTCAATCTCGTTTTCATCACATGTACCACATGCGGTGCAAATGACAATAAAGACTCTCTGACTCAACTGTGAGTGATGGAATCTAAAACAAAAATCCAGACAAATACATTGTATGATTTTTAAATAATTAATTTCCATTTAATTGTATGAAATAAGTATTTGATCATCTATCAACCAGTAAGAATTTTGGCTCTCACAGACATGTTACTTCTTCTTTAAGAAACCCTCCTGTTCTCCACTCATTACCTGTATTAACTGCCCCTGTTTGAACTCGTTAGCTGTATAAAAGACACTGTCCACACACTCAATCAGTCAGACTCCAGCATCTCCACAATGCCCAAGACCAGAGAGCTGTGTAAGGACATCAGGGATAAAATTGTAGACCTGCACAAGGCTGGGATGGGCTACAGGACAATAGGCAAGCAGCTTGGTGAGAAGGCAACAACTGTTGGTGCAATTATTAGAAAATGGAAGAAATGCAAAATAACGGAAAATCTCCCTCGGTCTGGGGCGCCATGCAAGATCTCACCTCGTGGAGCATCAATGATCTTGAGGAAGGTGAGGAATGAGCCCAGAACTACACGGCAGGACCTGGTCAATGACCTGAATAGAGCTGGGACCACAGTCTCAAAGAAAACAATCAGTAACACTCTACGCCGTCAAGGATTAAAATCCTGCAGTGCACGCAAGGTGCCCTTCCTCAAGCCAACGCATGTCAAAGCCCGTCTGAAGTTTGCAAATGACCATCTGAATGATTCAGAGGAGGAATGGGAGAAGGTCATGTGGTCTGATGAGACAAAAATAAAACTTTTTGGTTTAAACTCCACTCGTCATGTATGGAGGAAGAAGAATGATGAGTACAACCCCCAAGAACACCAACCCAACCGTGAAGCATGGCGGTGGAAACATCTTTCTTTGGGGATGCTTTTCTGCAAAGGGGACAGGACGACTGCACCGTATTGTGGGAAGGATGGATGGAACCATGTATCGTGAGATTTTGGCCAACAACATCCTTCCCTCAGTAAGAGCACTGAAGATGGGTCATGGCTGGGTCTTCCAGCATGATAACGACCCAAAACACACAGCCAGGGCAACTAAAGAGTGGCTCCGTAGGAAACATCTTATGGTGCTGGAGTGGCCTAGCCAGTCTCCAGACCTGAATCCAATAGAAAATCTTTGGAGGGAGCTTCAAGTCCGTGTGCCCCAGCGACAGCCACGAAACCTGAAGGCTCTGGAGGAGATCTGTATGGAGGAGTGGGCCAAAATCCCTGCTGCAGTGTGTGCAAACCTTGTCAAGAATAATAATAATAATAATAATAATAATGAATTCAATTTATAATGCACTTTTCATTAATGAAAATCTCAAAGTGCTACAAGGTGCAACAGAATTAAATGTCAATAAAACAAATAATAAAACAATTAAAATCAATAACAGTATCAGCTAAGATCAAAAGTAGAATCATGAGGAGGTAGAGTATGCTCGGTTGAAAAGAAAGGTCTTCAAGCCGCTCTTAAAGTCAACCACAGACTGTGGGGCTCTCAGACAGTCAGGAAGAGAGTTCCACAGGCGGGGGGCAGCCACACTGAAAGCCCGGTCTCCCATGGTCCTTAATTTGGTTCTCGGAATGTGAAGGAGATTGCTGTTCTGTGACCGCAGCGAACGGGTGGATGAGTATGGAATAAGAATATCCTTCAGATAATCTGGTGAAGTTCCGTGTAAGCATTGATGTGTAATGAGAGCAGTTTTGTACTGAATTCTGTAGGCGACAGGAAGCCAATGAAGGTTATGGAGAATGGGCGTAATATGTTCAAATTTACGAACTCTCAACAAGATCCTTGCTGCACTGTTTTGAATATATTGAAGTTTCTGAAGGTTTTTGCCAGGGATTCCAATAAACAGGGAGTTGCAGTAGTCGAGCCTGGAGGAGACAAAAGCATGGACGAGCTTCTCAGCATCGGAAAAAGTTAGGGATGGGCGAAGTCTGGAGATGTTTCGAAGATGGAAGAAGCAAGTTTTAAACAGATGCTTAATGTGATTTTCAAATGTAAGATTGGAGTCCATTTTTATTCCAAGATTAGTAACAGAGGTGGAGAGGGGGATGTCTTGTCCAGAAAAGGAAAGTCTTGTTATAGGAGATGTTTGTACCTGGTGAGGGGTGCCAATCAGTATGGCCTCAGTCTTGGAGCAGTTTAATTGAAGAAAGTTCTGATTCATCCATTCCCTAATTGCCTCCAGGCAGGCAGAGAGGGCAGTGAGTGAAGATGGAGATGACAAGGTGGAAGATGAGGATGCTCCAGTCCTGATGTAGAGCTGTGTATCGTCGGCATAACAGTGAAAAGAAATGTTGAACTGATTAATAATTTGACCTAAAGGCAGCATGTAAAGGGAAAACAGCAGGGGCCCCAGAACCGACCCCTGAGGGACACCACAGGAGACACAGACTGTCTGGGACGTGGCGTTGCCAAGACTAACACATTCCAGCCTATTGGAGAGGAAAGATTTGAACCAGTCCAGGACGGTGTCGCAGAGACCGACCTCCACATGAAGACGGTGGAGGAGGATACTATGGTCCACAGTGTCGAAGGCTGCAGTGAGGTCAAGGAGGACAAGGATGGAGGGAGAGCCAGTGTCAGCAGCCAAGAGGACATCATTAGTAACCCTCAGCAGTGCAGTCTCAGTACTGTGAGCTGCCCTGAATCCAGACTGGAACTTCTCATACAGGGAGTGTTGTTGTAGGTGATCCTGCAGCTGAGCAGCAACAGCTTTTTCCAGCACTTTAGACAGAAAAGGGAGGTGTGAAATTGGGCGGTAATTAGAAAAAATGTCGGGATCCAAATTAGATTTTTTCAGAAGAGGCCTAATGATGGCAGTTTTTAGAGGCAGTGGAACATGACCAGATTGTAGAGACTGATTTATTATTTGAGTGATAAGTGGGCCTATTGCAGAATGATTGGTTTTTATGAGAGACGAGGGGAAAGGATCCAGGGCGCAGGATGAAGGCTTCATTTTCTTGATGATGGCCTCCACCTCACTCTGAACAACTTCGTCAAAGCTGTTTAGGGTCCCAGAATGCAGACGGGTGGGTGGCACACTGAGAACGGGGAGGTTGTGGAGCTGAGATCTGATAGTGTCAACTTTGGTTTTAAAAGATGAAAGAAACAGGTCGCATTTTTGAGCAGAGTCCTCAAGAGTTTGCTTAATGGGATTAAGCAGACGAGTGATTGTGGAGAAGAGCTGTTTAGAGTTTCCAGGGCAGGTGTTGATGATGTTAGAATAATATTTGGAGCGTGCTTCTTTTAAAGAAAAGGCGTACGCTTTCTGATGTTCTTTATATGCCTGCTTATGCACAGAGAGACCAGATGATTTTACACGTCTCTCAATAGCACGGCCAGTTGCCTTCATCTTGCGCAGCTCATCAGTGTACCAAGGGGCTGAACGCGAGAAAGACACTACAGGAAACGTCTCATCTCTGTAATTGCAAACAAAGGTTTCTGTACCAAATATTAAGTTTCTTTTTCTGTTGTATCAGATACTTATTTCACGCAATAAAATGGGAATTAATTATTTAAAAATCATACAATGTATTTGTCTGGATTTTTTATTAGATTTCATCACTCACAGTTGAAGAGTACCTATGATAACAATTACAGTCTTCTACATGTTTTGCAAGTGGGAAGACCTGAAAAATCAGCAGTGCATCAAATACTTGTCCTCCTGTATATGTTACTTCATTTATTGGGTTAAAGTGTTCTGATTGGAAAAACACCCATTTTTATGTGAACAGGCAGAGAGACTAAAACAGAAAATCAGAGTTAAAGTAACAGCAGAATCACGTACGGTACCTGTAATTTCTTAGTAAATATTCACATTTTGTCAAGTCCATTTAAGGAATAGAGGCCATGTTTTGTTGAACTTTGTTGAAAACAACAAAGTTCATGCTCAATCATCCAGGTACCAAATCCAATAATGCTCAGTCGGGTCATCTGGACAGTTTATTTTTTATAGAAATGTTTTGCCCTCTATCTGGAGGGCTTCATCAGACAGAGGAGTTCCAGTAAACTGTTTCCCCACCAAGCAGCAAACACCTTAAATGGACCAGCCAGTTTGCTGGAGCTAAGATGATTTCTCGGGGGCCGTCCTGTCCCTCGTCTACTCTTCAACTCTGTTGAACTTGCTCTGTGCTATACTCCTCGGAGCATGTGGTTTCAAAACAAGCCAGTATCATCAGCCCTCTCAGTGTATGACTTTATTACTCATAACAGTTTCAAAACCAAGGAGCACTGATGGCAATCCATCAACCAACACAACAGTAGAAAGTACAAAAAGTTCAAATGACCTTCAAGACAATGTGAGAAACATGTTTTGCTGCTACCTGTTTAAAATCTGACAACTTTATTAAAAGAAAAAGCAGTAAATTAGATTTTTTTTTAACACTGTGTAAACAAACCAGCAGTTGTTGAGGAATTTCACATTCATTGGCTGACCACTATGTGAGACACCCAACAAAATGTTTAATCTCCTGGATCTTAGAGAGCCATCTCTTGGAAGCAAAAACATCAATCCATTAGCTATACCCGCTAAAACATCTTACTGAAAAAAGTCTTACTGGATTTTTTATTTTTTTTACACTTTAGCTCTTTGTGCAAATAACAAAACCCACTTACTGACCAACAACAATCCATACATGAAAGAAGATTGTGTTCCTGTTGTTGAAGTATGAAACTCTTAGCACACTTCTATTGTCAGGATTTGACCCCTTTTAGAGGATCGGAATATGTTTCTGTACCTGTGTTCAAGGATGGAAACATCTGAGAAGACTGTGATCCCAAAGCTTTTCCTTGAGAATACAACAGCATGAGTGATGACACTGATAGAAAGACTAACACACAAAAGAAGGAGATGTAAAAGGAGTGTGATGAGCGAGAAATATGAAGAACTGATGGAGGGGGAGATGCGGGAAGTGAGGGGTTGCTCAAGAGGTCTTTGGTTACAACCACAGAAAATACAAAGTGTCACGAGGAAAGGAGGATGGAGAGGTCACTTTATTCAAAGAGCTGCGTTTTCCTGTCACATGGTGACAGGTGAGAGGACCAGGGAGTTTAGAAAGGGTGTAACACAGGTGAAGAATTACAAGTCATTGAGAAGCCAAAAACTAACAAAACAATGTAAAGTCAGTATTTCCGCTAAAAAATTGCTTCCTTCAAGCAACAGTTCAGGTCTTTGGAAGTTCAGAGCAAATGTTAAGAACAATTAAAATTTACCTGCTGTAGACAAAAACTTCCGTTTGGACAAATACAAATCAACATGACTGACAATCTAATGGCTAGTCTGAGTAAACCCAAAAACGATTTCTGCCATCGTACAACTCTGATCTCAAATATTCCACAGCAGTTTATACAAGCGTTGCTTGAATAATTACATCACTTCAATATTACATGGTAAAATGTTGGTAACATGTTTTACATGTTACATACAAAGTATATTTGTATGGTAATTTTAAAGAACATATAGTTACATCAAGCTAGCTGCGGGGTACAAAGGTACTTCTGGTGCAGTCTAGGGTGCTTCAGGCACAAGTAACATTTATGTCAGAATGATAGGGATGTAAATGTTTAAAAGATAGCACACAATGAGTCATGGCAAATGAAACAAACTCAAATTTGCAGGTAAGTAGCCAGATGAAATCCATTGGTTTTATTAAGAGGATAATTAAATAACTGAAATAACTAGGTGGTTCTACAAAAAGAATACTAAAAATATGTTGACTAAAAGAACAATGATAATCTGACCAAGAAAATGCAGAGAAAATAAGATTAATATATACTAGGAGGGTGATTGCTAAATGTAAACAGGTGAACCGATTATAAATGAAGCAGGTGTCAGTGACAGAACAAAATCAGGTAAGCTGAAAAAATACACTGCACAAGGTAAAAAAACAACATGTAGTACACAATCCATTGCTGAGGGATTTGATAAGTTAATGTTTGCGGTGTTTTTGTGTGTTTTGCTCACCTGTAATTTAAAAAGGTATTGAAAACCTTGATGTTTTTGGTGAAAGTGTGTTGGTGTTACACTCTGTAAAAGAATAGAGGTAGGAATATTTTGCTTGTCCGAGGTAGTGGAGATGGATCCTGGAAAAGGGGAGGGGGCAATTTTACCACCATGTGCAATGGCCGATACAGGGTAGCCAATGGTGGTCTCGGCCTCTTCAGTCACTCCACCGGCCACCCCAAAATATCCAAAATCATGACCAAAACCCCAAGATACTTGAACTCCTCCACTTGAGGCAAAACCTCACCCTCAACTTGAAGAGAACAATCCACCCTATTCTGACTGAGGAAAAAGAAATCCCACCCTGAAGCTGTTCGACTTACTGCTGGCAATGCAAACCAAAATTTTCGCACCACATTTATAGTGATGGAACAGCCCGTAGCATCGGGCCACCAATCCCATGCCTCCCACAGTGTACCCCAAGAACATGGTTGAACTCCTTCTCCAAATCTACAAAACACATATAGACTAGATGGGCAAACTCCCATTACACTCTGAGGACCCTAGTGAGGGTAAAGAATGGGTCCAGTGGTCCACGACCTGGACGGAACCTGCACTGTTCCTCCTGGATCTGAGGTTTGACCATTGATCACACTTGCTTCTCCAGTATTCCTGAATAGCTCTTAGGCAGGCTGAGAGTGACGCCCCTATAATTGTAGTGCACACACTCTAGTCCCACTTTTTGAAGAGGGGAACCATCACCCCAGTCTGCCAATCCAGTGACACTGCCCCAGATGTCCACATGATGTTACAAAGGCATGCCAACCAAGACAGACCCACAATATCGAGAGCCCTAAGTCAAAATCAAAGTCAAAGTCTACTTTATTGTCAATTCCATCATATGTACAGACATACAAAGAATCAAAATTATGTTTCTATCCACCCTCCGGGGAAACTAATAGCTTAAAAACACCACATCACAATAATTAAGAACTAATAGTAATAAAAAGTTTTTCCATAATCCATAAAAAAACACCATAATGTTAAAAATCCCACACACATAGAGTACCATGTATTAAAAAACACAACTCTTAGTTAATCACTTAGATCGATAGAACTCATGGGAGAGAATTCAGCCTCATCACTGCCTGATGGAAAAAAAACTGTTCAATCTAATAGTGTGTGCACGAAGGCTTCTGTACATCTTCCTGGAGGGCAGAACTTCAAACATATAATGTGCTGGGTGACTTCCATCATTCACAATTGTGGTCGCTCTGCAAGTTAGTCACTTAGAGTACATATCTTGCTATGATGGAAGTGGAAAACTTTTAAGAAACATTTGAATGAATTTTAAGGAAATCAGGATGGATCTCATCCATCCCTGGAACCCTGCCAGCATGGACCTTCTAATTACCTTGGCAACCTCAACCACAATTAAAGACAGACCACCTGCAAAGTCCCCCAACTCAGCTTCCTCCATAGAAGATGTGCCGGTGGGATTGAGAAGGTCAACAGAGTGCTTACACAAGGCCTCATCAAACTCCTCCCACACCAGAGGTTTTGTTTTAGCAACAGCCAAAGCTGCAGATTGCTTGGCCCTCCAGTACTCCTCAGCTACCTCTGGAGTTCCACCAGCCAAAAAGTCCTGATAGGATGCCTTCTTCAGCTTGATAGCCTCCCTAAACCGGGGTGTTCCCCCACCATGTTCGAGGATTGCCCCAAGGAGCACCAACAACCTTGCAGCCACAACTCAAGGCAGCCACCTCAACAGCTGAGGTGTGAAACATGGTCCACTCAGACTCACGCCAAATTTACACTACATGCGTTCCGGCTCCGGTCCGTTCCGGCTCCGGTCCGCTCCGGTCCGACCTCCACAGCAAATACGCACCCATCATAATCAATGAGAGCGTATACACTGGCTCCGCACGGCGGCGGCGAGCGGACGGCAGTCCGTCAAAATTAGAAACCAATCCTATTTCTGCCGGACGCCGGAGCTGTGCCGGAGTCAACTTTTAAAGATTACGTCGCACCAACAGGAAAAGGAACGAGCACAACATCCGTATTTACAAAATAAAATCACCACGGGCGGACTAATCCTAGCTCTATACGGATTTATTTGTACAAAAATGCTGTCAAACTATCATTTATGACTACGCCTACAAACGCAATACAAGAAATAAATAAAAAAAAAAGTATTTTATTCTGAAATGTAATACATCACTTCCTGTTGCTCAAACCATGTCCTGTCGCTCATTTACGAGAGAAGATCAAGGCAGCAGTCTCTACTGTTGTTCTCCTTCTTCCACCGAATGAATTGTTTTGTTCTGACTTACTTATTTATCACTTGATTTCTCGCGCGATCTCGCAATTCCCGCGCATGCGTCTCGGAGCGGCGCATCCAGGCGGACCGGAGGTAGTGTAAACTGGACTTGAAACGCTCAGCTACGACCTGCGGAGCGGAGCGGGCGGAGCCGGAACGCATGTAGTGTAAATTTGGGGTCAGTGTCCCCATCTCATCTAGGCTGCAGTCACCTGGAGATATGCGTTGAAGTTACTTCTGATGGTATCTTCTGCCAGGCATTCACAGCAAACCCTCACTACACATTTGGGTCTACCGGGACTGTCCAACATCTGATCTAACCCTCTACCAGGTGGTGATCAGTTGACATGTTAGCTCTTCTCTTCACCTGAGTGTCCAAAGCAAATGGCTGCAAATCAGATGACATTGCTGTAAAGTCAATCATCAGCCTACAGCCTCGTGAGTTGTGGTGCCACGTGCACTTTTGGACACGCTTATACAGTTCAAACATGTTATTTGTGATGGACAAGCCATGACTAGCACAGAAGTCCAACATCAGAACATCACTCGGGTTAAGAATTTTTTGAATTCTAATCTAGATTTGACAGGGAGCCTGTGGAGAGAAGGTCAAACTCGAGACACTGTCCCTTGCTACTTCACGTTTCATTTTTCGCAGATTCACTATATCGCGTTTTTAAAAAAAAAGATTGGACATGACACAATTAGCTGATTGATGGGTGAGCCATGGATTGTTTATTTAAAATAAATTAGTTTAAATGATTGTGCACCATATGTGAAGCCCACAAGTGCAAGGGGAAGCTCCCTCCTGCAGCTGATCAACTGATCTCCTTCTCTGCCCTGCACATTTCTCCTGCTGCAGCAGCTTTGTAAGGGTTAACCCTCTGCTGTCCAGATGCACAGATCGACTTTTGTCTTCCAACTTAAAATTCAAAGTATGTCACATTGTAAAAATCATCATAATCACAAAATATGTGTTAATAGTTATTTTTAAGTATTTTAGAGCTTATTTGTTCAGTTGTTGAAATGTAATTGATCAAAAAGTACATTTCCGCTCAGTGCTGCACAGCTGAAGCTGTGCATGGATTGTTTACTTAAAATGTTACAGTATTTAAACTTACATAGTTTATTTAAGGAGGGAGATTGGGTTTAACATGTGATGAGTGAACGTGATTACAGCCTGGCACATGTCATGACAAACTTGACTGAACTTGAACTTGGACAACTATTTCTTCTTCGTGGTTTTTCACTAGGCATGGTCCCAAACATCCGTGATAAACAAGAGAATACTGTATTGATAATTAAAACAAAAGGCAGTTTGAAAGTTATCAAAAAATGTTTTAAGAAAAAGGTAAATATCTATAACTTAGTTCACTCAGTGTCTAAATTCATGATGTATGCATATATACCTCATCATAAGTTTTCATGATGCCAGGTGTTTTTGCATGTGTTGGCACTCCTCTGGCCAATTTAACCTCACTATCATCCATACTGCCAGAAAATGTATCTGAACAACAGCAAGATCTCCTAACTTCACAACTAAAACTTGATCAATTATATATCAATAAAGCCAAAGGTTCATTTGTACGTGCAAGAGCAAAATGGTTAGAGGAGGGTGAGCAAAATTATAGCTATTTTTTAAGTTAGACAAACAAAGACAAAACAAAAATAGTATAAATAGACTCTCTTCAAATGGTAATATCATAGAAAATCCAAAAGAACTATCTAAAATCTGTGAGAACTTCTATAAACAAAACTATACACCTCAACCATTTCACCTGCTCAAATGAATGATTTATTTAACAATCTACTGGTAGGTAATATTAAGACAATTGGAGATTTCAAAAAATCAATTTGTGACTCACCCATAACACTTACAGAAATCTCAGATGCTATTAAAAAACTTAAATTAAATAAATCTCCAGGTACTGATGGGCTAACCTCTGAATTTTACAAACTATTCACAGCTGAACCTACTCCCATTTTGTTGAATGTTTTTAGAGAAAGTATACATAAAGAACAATTACCATCCACTTTATGCCAAGGCTTAATTACACTCATCCCAGAACCACAAAAATATTTATTAGTTTTAGACAACTGGCGCCCTATCACATTGCTAAATAATGATTATAAAATTTTAGCATTATGTTTAGCAAATAAATTGAAAAAAGTACCGTATTCTCCGGCGTATAAGTCACACCTTTTTGCACCTTTTTGCCTACATTTCTAAGCCCTGCGACTTATAGGCCGGTGCGACTTATACGTCGATTTTTTCAACATTTTGGTCATAATGTGACTTTGGTCAAAAGCTCCAAAAATGGTGCAGTACCAGTTTCGGCCGCTATGGGCGCTAAGAAACCCTTTACAGTACCTACACTGTTGACATCTGCCTGGTCCAAAAATGGTGCAGTGACACAGAAGATGAAGACTTCAATGGTTTTGAATGAATAAATAAAAGCCATAAAATAAATACAGTATCTGTTTCTGTCATCATTTTAAACTGAGACACGTTTTTTACTGTAATGTCAGCTAATAAAAATATTTTTTATGTGTTTATCTTTAAAGATAAATGATGAAAGACACAAAATATAATATAATCTTGTCAAAAGTCCTTCCAAACAATTTGGCAGCCAGTCCAAAATAATGTTCATTTATTAATTAAGACACATCAAACAAAATACTGTAGTTTTTATGTGATAATCTTGAAGAAGGCTAAGATTGGGCCTTCAGCTGAAGCAGGTGGAGCAGCAGGAGCTGAGGTGGGGGAGGAGGAGGAGGAGGAGGAGGAGGAGGAGGAGGAGGGGGAAGACTCTGACAGCCCCGGTGAGGAAGATGAAGCAGCGCTGAACCCCATTCATCAGTCGCTGGCAGAACTCTTTGCCAGTGACACAGAAGATGAAGACTTCAATGGTTTTGAATAAATAAATAAAAGCCATAAAATAAATACAGTATCTGTTTCTGTCATCATTTTAAACTGAGACACGTTTTTTACTGTAATGTCAGCTAATAAAAATATTTTTTATGTGTTTATCTTTAAAGATAAACACATAAATAAAATTGGCAGCCAGTCCAAAATAATGTTCATTTATTAATGAAGACACATAATAACACATACTGTAGTTATTAGCTGATGTCAGCTAATAAAAATATATTTCTATGTGTTTATCTTTAAAGATAAATGATGAAAGACACAAAATATACCAAAATAATGTTCATTTATTAATGAAGACACATAAAACAAAATACTGTAGTTTTAATGTGATAATCTTGTCAAAAGTCCTTCCAAAAAATTTGGCAGCCAGTCCAAAATAATGTTCATTTATTAATGAAGACACATAAAACAAAATACTGTAGTTTTAATGTGATAATCTTGTCAAAAGTCCTTCCAAACAATTTGGCAGCCAGTCCATTTTGGGCAAAACACCAGCTCACGTGAGGTGCGACCTATAGGCCGGTGCGACTTATAGGCCGGTGCGACCTATACGTTGATTTTTCCATTTAATTTGGCATATTTGGCTGGTGCGACTTATACTCCGGTGCGACTTATAGGCCGACGAATACGGTACTTCATGATGTTATTGGGGAAACTCAAAATGGCTTTATGGTTGGAAGACACATAATTGATAATATAAGGCTTGTCCTAGATTTATTAGACTACGCAGATTTAATATCAGAAAGTAGTTTTATTCTCTTTCTTGACTTCCATGAGCGTTTGACTCACTGGAACATGATTTTTATTTAAAACTTTGGATCTGTTCGGTTTTGGTGAGCACTTTAAGAAATTAATACGTACCCTCTGTGCCTTTGGCAATAGCTCAATTAAACTAGCCCATGGTACCTCCGGTAGATTTTAGGGATGGGGCAGATCCGATCCAGTATCGGTATCGGTATCCGATACCAGCATAATTTAAGTATCGGATATCGGATCCAACCTGCCGATATTTCCGATCCAGCTTCAAAGAGCACTTGTGTTCCATCATATTCTGTGACTGCCGTCTTAACATTATGTGAGTTAAAACCAATGAAGACACTCACAACAGGAAACTCACAAACTTTAACAGTATAGTCTTTATAGTATAGAAAACATTCCAAAATACACATAACTTTATAGTCTCAGTACAAATATTTCATTATACAGATTCACATACCTGAACAGTATCGGATCGGAAAAGTATCGGTATCGGTCGATACCCAGTTCTTAAGTATCGGTATCGGATCGGAAGTGAGAAATGTGGATCGGTGCATCCCTAGTTAATATCAAGCGTGGAATTAGACAAGGCTGTCCAATATCCCCGTTTTTGTTCCTTCTTCCAATGGAGATTTTTGCGCATTTCATAAAAAACAGCTGCTCAAAAGGTATTCAGATTGCTGGTAGAGAAATATGTCTGAGCCAACTGGCAGATGACACAACTCTATTTCTAAAAGATTGCTCTCAAGTAAAGTGTGCTGTTGAGCTGCTTGGTGAATTTTCTGCAGCCTCAGGTCTCAACCTTAATTTATCTAAATGTGAGTTACTCCCTATTAAAACATGTCATGACACAGAGATCTCAGGAATCCCAGTAAAACACAAAGTTAAATATCTTGGTATTTATATTATAAAAGAAGAGGACCAAAGATTAAGTGATAACTTTAATCCCCTTGTTACTGTAATTCAAAAGAAATTCAATTTATGGGTACAGAGAGATTTATCCATCTCCGGTCGCGTCTTACTCTCTAAGGCTGAAGGTCTCTCCAGTTTGGTGTATGCGACCTCTGCCCTTGAGGTTCCCAAGGATATCATCTCAAAAGTGGACAAAACATTGTTTGATTTTATTTGGAAGAAAAAGGTTAATCTAATCTGAAAAAAATTAATGATAAGCTGTGCTCTGGTGGGTTTAATGTATTAGACTTACAGACTCTAAACTCCTTTAAAATTAAGTGGATCAAAAGATATCTCCTAAATCCAAACTCTTTGTGGAACTTCATCTCAATACACATGTTTGAAGCATTGGGTGGTCTGTCTTTTATTTTAAGGTGTAACTACAACATTGACAAAATCCCAGTCAAACTCTCCAACTTCCACAAACAGCTGCTTTTGTGCTGGACTTATGTTCACAAACACAATTTCTCCCCACACAAATACTATATATGGAATAACAAAGACATTTGTTTTAAACATAAATCTATTTTCTTTAAAAATTGGTTTGACAGAGGAATTGTTCATGTACATCAGCTATTCAACAAAGACAGCAACACTTACGGTACTCTTATAGTGAATTTTTAACTACATATCATTTTCCAGTACTACCGAGAGAATTTGCAATTGTGTTTGATGCCATTCCATCTGGTGTGAAAATGTTGATGTCAAATCCTGTACAAAATAATACGGACTATTCAACTTAAAGAATTATTCATTGGTAACTCTGACACCTTTTAAGCGAAAAACAAATAACAAATGTATTAGATAATTAATCATTAGAGACTGTATCAGTAAACCTGCTTCTATATTCTTCTGGGATAATTTGTTTAATGATATCTGTTGGAAAAATGTTTTGTTGTTACCTAGTAAAGATTCAAGAAGTGTCCCTAAAGATTCTGCATAAATGTTATCCTGTAAACTATATAATCTCCAAGTACTGTCCAAACGTTGACCCAATGTGTTCACTCTGCCACAGCTCTGAGGACACTATCATCCTGGCAGCACGGTGGCACAACTGGTAGAGCTGCTGCCTCTCAGCGAGAAGGTTGCCGGTTCAAATCCCGGTCCGGGGCCTTTCTGGGTGGAGTTTGCATGTTCTCCCCGTGCATGCGTGGGTTTCCTCCGGGTACTCCGGTTTCCTCCCACAGACCAAAAAACATGCATGTTAGGCTGATTGGTGACTCTAAATTGACCCTAGGTGTGAGTGAGAGAGTGGATGGTTGTTTGGTGTGAGTGAGACAGGTCCCTCTTGTAAATGAGTCCCCGTGACTCAACGAGGCTAGCCTGTATAAATAAAGGTTGAATGAATTAATTAATCCATCTCTTCAGGGATTGTCCTTATACTCAGGTGTTCTGGAAAGACAGTTTCTTGTTTGTAAATAGAAAGTTAGAAATTGACCTACCATTTGACGCTAAAACTATAGGCCTACTGTTTGGGTTCTTTTGTTTAAATATCTCAAGTAAGAAAGTTTTGTTGAAAATTTAATACTACTACTGTATTAGCCAAATTTTACATCCACAGCTGTAAATTCTCCATGTTAAAACTTAGATTTATAGTGTTTTCTAATTATATCTCATTTTATTTATCTACTTTAAAGTATTGTAGGCTACCAATGCAAAAGCCCTAAAAACTAAAACACTCTGTAATGAATTTATGTTGTAAGCTGCCCAAAACATACTTTCATGTGATTATTTGCCTTTTTTTTCCTCTCTTTTTTTAATTATACATGCCTTAAGTCTCAAGCCATGTTCGTCATTGTAGGATTTTGTTGTACCGGTACTTGTTTTGTATAAAATAATAATAATTTTAAAAAAATCCATGCAGCTGTTGGATTGGGACACACCCACAGAGTGGTTGCCTAGCAACAGCGTCAGTTGGAGCGCGCTGTAAAGAAGTCAAACAGTTTTTAGGCTCTGCTCCAGTGTACCCACAGAAACTGAGCAACATAAAACTACTTTGTATCACACAGACTTGATTTCAGCTCAAACTACCAACTGCAGATATAAGGTTTGTATTTTATTGTTGTTGTTATTTCTCCTAATGTAGTTAGTTGTCTGCTAGCAAAAATGTTTAGCATAATAAAATTTGTAGTTTTACCTTGCTAACTGATGAAACAACGAGGATGAGGTCCGTGCCTAAAGGTGTCTGATTTAATTTTTTTTAAAGGAAACTACTGAGAAGTGAAACATCTGTCCTCACAGCTTCAACACCGAAGGACAGAGATCTCCCAACCAGTAGCAGCTGTCCAGATGGAAACAGCCACAGGTAGAGAGGACTGCGGGGCAGCAGAAAATAGAAGAAACAAAGATCTGAATTCCTATGAAGGTAATGTGAACTCTTCAAAGACTGAAGTCAGTGATGATGATGATGAAGCTAAACCGTTACTGTCATATCTTTATCAACACCAAGAGGAAGACGGATGTAGTCGAATCAGCATCTCAGCTGACCAGAGAGAAGAAGCAGCCAATGAAGAGGAGGGAATAGCAACAGAAGCTACCATGACCAAGAACAACAACATACTGAATCAATTCGGAATGAATGTGGCAAAAGATTTACNGAGACCTCTGTCCTCACAGCTTCAACACCGAAGGACAGAGATCTCCCAACCAGTAGCAGCTGTCCAAATGGAAACAGCCACATGTAGAGAGGACTGCGGGGTAGCAGAAAATAGAAGAAACAAAGATCTGAATTCCTATCAAGGTAATGTGAACTCTTCAAAGACTGAAGTCAGTGATGATGATGAAGCTAAACCGTTACTGTCATATCTTTGTCAACACCAAGAGGAAGACGGATGTAGTCGAATCAGCATCTCAGCTGACCAGAGAGAAGAAGCAGCCATTGAAGAGGAGGGAATAGCAACAGAAGCTACCATTACCAAGAACAACAACATACTGAATCAATTCAAATGTGATGAATGTGGCAAAAGATTTACCAGAAAAGCACTTTTAAACAGACACACAAGAATCCACACAGGACAGAAACGATTTGATTGTGAACTTTGTGGACAAAGCCTTAGCCTTCAGTCCAGTTTAAACAGACACATGAGAATTCACACAGGACAGAAACCATTTGCCTGTAAACACTGTGGACAGAGATTTACCCAACTGGCCCATTTCAACACACACACGAGAATCCACACTGGAGAGAAACCATTTGATTGTGAACTTTGTGGACATAGATTTAGCCGAAAGGACACTCTAATCACACACATGAGAATCCACACAGGACACAAACCATTTGCTTGTGAACTTTGTGGACAATGCTTTAGACATCAGTCCAGTTTAAACACACACATGAGAATTCACACAGGACACAAACCATTTGCTTGTGAACTTTGTGGACAATGCTTTAGACATCAGTCCAGTTTAAACACACACATGAGAATTCACACAGGACACAAACCATTTGCTTGTGAACTTTGTGGACAATGCTTTAGACATCAGTCCAGTTTAAACACACACATGAGAATTCACACAGGACACAAACCATTTGCTTGTGAACTTTGTGGACAAAGCTTTAGACATCAGTTCGGTTTAAACATACACATGATAATTCACACAGGACACAAACCATTTGCTTGTGAACTTTGTGCACAAAGCTATAGACAGCAGTCCCATTTAAACAGACACATGAGAATCCACACAGGACACAAAGCGGTGGTTTGCAATGACTCATAAAACACACATAAGAAACTATACACATGAGGGACAGCAGCTGTGTTAAATATTTTAAAAAGTCCTGAAGACGAGTTCACACGTAATCAACACTGATAGATTCCAGGGTTTGTTGATAACAATACAAGTGATATGAGTGGAATGCTGTCAAGAAATGAAATGGTTTTTACTTACATGTATATAGTATATATTTTATTGTTCTAATGATTAGTTTTCCATTGTGTTCAAGTTTTATTTTTATTTTTTTTTTCAAAAGAATTGTCAAAAAAAAAATTTAGCTACAGACCTGTAGCTTTACAGCCAATCGATTTTGGTTTGATCTGAATGAGTTTATTGTTGCCGACGAATAGTATATGGTTTAAAGATTGAAAACATTAATATGTTCATGTTCAGATATTTGAATAAATGTGAAAAATATTCTACATTTTAATATAATAAAAAAATTTTTTTTTTTTTTTTCTTCTTTCGGCTTTTTTTCCCTGCGTTAGGGGTCGCCACAGCGAACTGGTCGCACGAAGATTTGGCAGTTTTTACGCCGGATGCCCTTCCTGACGCAACCACAGACCACCGAGCAACCACAGCCCTCTGTGTGGAGCAGAGAGCTGATATCTAGGGTTCCCGGGGGAGCAGATGGTGTGGGTTAAGGGCCTTGCTCAAGGGCCCAGAGTGGGGCAGATGAGGGTGGAGACAGGTGTGACCGCTTCACTTATCCCACCCACATCTTTGATGTTGTCGGTACCGGGGCTTGAACCGGCGACCTTCCGATCACAAGCGCACCTTCTTAACCTCTGCACCACCACTCCCACAATAATAAATAATATACACAAAATGTATTTTAGTTCATTTTGTTCAGATTTAAATGTGTTTTTTTATTTATTAGGACAATCTTTATCTGACAGTTGTTACTGAAATATATAGACAACATAAAAACATCCATCCATCCATCCATTTTCTTCCGCTTATCCGGGGTCGGGTCGCGGGGGTAGCAGCCTAAGTAGGGAGGCCCAGACTTCCCTCTCCCCAGCCACTTGGAGCAGCTCCTCTGGGGGAATCCCAAGGCGTTCCCAGGCCAGCCGAGAAACATAGTCCCTCCAGCGTGTCCTGGGTCTTCCTCTGGGTCTCCTCCCGGTGGGACATGCCCGGAACACCTCACCAGGGAGGCGTCCAGGAGGCATCCTAACCAGATGCCCGAGCCACCTCAACTGGCTCCTCTCGATGTGGAGAAGCAGCGGCTCTACTCCGAGTCCCTCCCGGATGACTGAGCTTCTCACCCTATCTCTAAGGGAGAGTCCAGCCACCCTGCGGAGAAAACTCATTTCAGCCGCTTGTATCCGAGATCTTGTTCTTTCGGTCATAACCCAAAGCTCATGACCATAGATGAGGGTGGGAACGTAGATCGATCGGTAAATTGAGAGCTTTGCCTTTTGACTCAGCTCTCTCTTCACCACGACAGACCGGTACAGCGCCCGCTTCACTGCGGACGCTGCACCTATCCGCCTATCGATCTCACGCTCCAGTTTTCCCTCATTCGTGAACAAGATCCCGAGATACTTAAACTCCTCCACTTGGGTAAGGACCTCCTCCCCGACCCGGAGAGGGCACGCTACCCTTTTCCGGCTCAAGACCATGGCCTCGGATTTGGAGGAACTGATCCTCATCCCGGCCGCATCACATTCAGCTGCAAACCGCTCCAGCGAAAGCTGTAGATCACGAGCTGATGAAGCCAATAGGACCACATCATCTGCAAAAAACAGAGAAGCGATTCTAAGGCCACCAAAACGGATCCTCTCAACACCTTGGCTGCGCCTAGAAATTCTGTCCATAAAAGTTATAAACAGAATCGGTGACAAAGGGCAACCTTGGCGGAGTCCAACTCTCACCGGAAACGAGCCTGACTTACTGCCGGCAATGCGGACCAAGCTCTGACACCGGTCGTACAGGGACCTAACAGCCCATATCAATGGGCCTGGTACCCCATACTCCCGGAGTACCCGGGTTCTGTGGCGGGTACATAAAAACATGTTATTGAAAAAGTTGTCATAGAATCAAACTTAAAATGCAGTATTTTTAAAATGTTACTGTTAATAGATCACATGTTGAGACTTGAGCCCAGCCGAACAACGCTGCTAATTAAGACTAGCTAATGTGTTAGAGCAAATAAGTGACGTTACTTCAACCTAAACCATAGACAGTGAATAAATGTTACAAATTTAAGGTAGACAAAGTATTACCGTACTTACTTTTTACACTGTCTATTAAATGCTAGCTTGTGGTGGGTAGCGTTTGCTTAAGGGACCCATTAAATAAGAGAAAACAAACTATAGGCATTTAACCATTCTTACCAAAATGAACCCTTTTCATTGTAAAAATCATTGACATTGTAATTCACTTCCTGTTTACAGCAGTCCCTCGTTTATTGCGGGGGTTTCAGTTCTTAGCTGTTGCTGCTGATCTTTTTCATGTTAATTTGTGCTCATCTGCTCACACACACTCATGTTCATGCTGCTGTTCCGCATATTGTTTTTGTGCCATTAGTGCTTAGTGTATACTGTATTTAGTTTATGTTTTTCTTACTTCATATCTGAGACCTTACTACAGTTTTTCTTTTACATTTTATTGTGAGATGTAACTGGGACCCTGTGTACATAATCTCGTTCCACCGCATGTACCACATATACCCCCAATATAAATACAGTAGTGTGGCAGCATGGGCTGTGGGCTGCAGACTGGTGCAGGATGTGCTAAATACAGTAATTTAAAATTATTTATTTTAAACAAAAAATCCATGCCGATTGTGTGGCTCATCCATCAATCAGCCAGTTGTGTGTTTTGTTCAATCTTACTTTGAAAAACCAGGAAAGAGTGAGTCCGTGAAAGTCGAACAACGAAGTAACAAGCGACCACTGTAATCTAAATCTCATTGATAGTTGATGATGAGAAAAAATGGCAGTTGAACAAGCAGTCGGTACAGTGACATACATGTATTTTCATTTTAAATGAATTTTTTTATTAAAAGTAAACCAACCTGTGCTGTGCCAACAGCATATTTAGTCTTACTTTTCACAGAGAGATGATAAACAAATGGAGCTTGGATGGTAAATGGAGCTTATTTATATAGCGCTTTCCAGCCCCCTGTGAGGAGCCCCAAAGCGCTTTACAATACCAGCCATCCACCCATTCATTCAGACATTCATACACCGGTAGTGGTAGCCTGCCTTGCAAGGCGCCATCCAGACCTACCGGTCAATCATAAGTGATGAAAAAAAGATAAGTGATAGGTTACTTGGCAATATTTGTTCATCTTCCAGCAATGGGCTTTCAAATCTGTGACTTCTATTTTGAGTCAAAAGCTGAAAAGTTTGCAATTTGCTGCTCTATACCCCAATTTGTACCATTTTCCTTAAGCCCCCCACAAAAATAAATATTAAGCATATGCTAGCATTTACAGGAGGAAGACCATGTTTATTTCATCGTTTTATTTCATTTCCTGAAAATAACAAAACAAAACAGTCTATTCTAAAACAGTTACTGAGATGCAGGCCACTCAGCAAGAATGAGGTAGGATGTGGTACATTTCCTTTTTTTCTACTCTGCAAATGTTTCAGTTTTGTATGATTAGGATGTTGACCCCTTTGGTTAACAAACTCCTTTTTATTTACTCCAATAAAAAAAAAAAAAGTAAAATAACTTTGTACCAGGTGGGAAGCGAACCCGCTTTCCCGGGTCAAGATAAAATGTAAAGTGTAATTGCAGTGCGCGAATCTCTCTGAGCCACAGCGGCGGATTGGTTTTTTAGGAGTCCACTTTACCTATATAGGAATCACCCCCCTTAACATTCTAGCTGCACGTAGAAGTTAGAGATTATTAGTTATATTTTAAAACCCTGGCTGCGCGCAAGTGTTAGACAATATTAGTTATATTTTAATGACATTCAGGTGCGCGCTTCGTGTTATTTACGTTCTAACATAAGCTGATTTGTAATTAGTTATTAACAAATATTAAACTCAGAAACACTAATATATATACTCAGCAAACAAATATTTTTTAGCGGCGTCTCCTCTCTTAAAACACTGTAAGCGCGCACACAAGAACACTCCACCCACGTCAAGTGAACACCCCACCCACTTCAAGAGAACACCCCACCCACTTCAAGGCTTGCTCTCCACATAATGCGTAATAAACGGGGGCGGGCCAGGGCTGGCTCTGGGCCAACCAGGGACGAGCCAGACTGGGGAGGGCCGTGCAATGCGAAAACGGCTATAGTCAGCAGGCGCTCGCCAAAGAGACCCTCACAGGCATGGCTTCAGGATGGTGACCCGATAACCCATGTGCATGCAAGGGACCCCCGCTTGAGGTTTTCTGTACATTTGAGTCTTTGGAATTGTTCTTTGTCTGGATTGTCACCTAGAACTAATCTGCCTTGGGAAACCATACCAGTGGCAATTACAAGTGACTGAGAGAAACGCAATTTCAATCCTGTGTATGTCCTGTACATATTGCAGTTCTGAGAATAAAGTTGACTTTGACTCTGACTTTGAACTGTCCCCAACAGCATAGCTTGGATCATTCCGTCGTATAAACTGCAAGGAAGCGATTCAAGGAGCAGCAAGGTCTAACACATATTATATTATAACTAATGTTCTAACATGCTATCTATCTATCTATCTATCTATCTATCTATCTATCTATCTATCTATCTATCTATCTATCTATCTATCTATCTATCTATCTATCTATCTCTCTCTCTCTCTCTCTCTCTATATATATATATATA
>JBBPBX010024585.1:27544-39553 GCA_038048925.1 Garcialebias charrua
TATATATATATATACACTGTGTATACACATTTTCAACACAGCCTGCATTTGACAACCATGTTACGATTGTTCTAATTTGTTAAGTTAGAGCATGCAAACTGCATCCCTTGAGTCACTCATATCACATCAGAAAAAAAAGGAATGTATTCCATGATAACATCCATCAATCAATCAATCAATCAATCAATCAATCCTCTTTACCAGCTTCTTCTTTTACATATCACAGGTGTCACTGGTGCCCATGTCCAGCAGTCACTATGCAAGAGGCAGGGGACAACCTGGACAGGTTACAAGTCCATCACAAGGCCACATAGAGACAAATGAGACAAACAACCATTCTCTCTCACTCACACCTAGGGACAATTTAGAGTTACCAATCAAGAAGTTTTTGATCTGTGGGAGGAAACTGGAGTACCCGGAGAAAACCCATGCATGCACCAGAGAATATGCTAACTCCACCCCGAATGGCTGAATCCAGCAACTGTCTTGCTGAAAGGCGACAACTCTACCATCTTCACCACCATGCCACCCGCATGATAATAATTGATTCTCAACTCTTTAATGCTTTAATGTCCTGTTTTATTCCATTTTTGTTTGCAATTCTGTGCAATGTTTTTGTCTGAGCTCCTCCCAGCAAGGAAAACAAGGAAGGGAAACATGCTGGATCGGTCACTATTCAGAAGCTAACATACCAGCAAACTCTCACACTCACATATTCACCTTTAAGCTTTCTAGAGATTACAATGGACCCAACATGAGTCAAATGATGGAAGGAGGAAAATGTTTATGCATGGGAACAGCAGGTAAACAAGGAAGCATTGCTGATCAGTGAGTAATTGTTCAGTTGCTATTGTTAATTTTAAGTGGCCTATTTTTTTTATTGTTCTTGATGGTAAATGGTAAATGGAGCTTATTTATATAGCGCTTTCCAGCCCCCTATGAGGGGCCCCAAAGCGCTTTACAATACCAACCATCCACCCATTCATACACTGGTAGCGGCAGACTGCCATGCAAGGCGCCATCCAGTCCTACCGGGGGCAACTCGGGGTTAAGTGTCTTGCCCAGGGACACAACGACAAATGGTGTGGGGAACCGGGATTCGAACCTCCAACCTTCCGATCGGGAGACGACTGCCATTACCACTACGCCACGGCCGCCCCATTGATGATACAACATGTTTTCAAAGTCAAAGTCAAAGTCAATTTTATTGTCAAAACTGCAATATGTACAGGACATACACAGGATTGAAATTGCATTTCTCTCTGTCCCTCGGTGCAACAGTAAACATTTAAATACTAAAACACTAAAACATTTAATAAACATAAGCATAAAATGAAATAATAAAAGTGTAATACTGTCCTGAGTTTTTGCATAGTAGTTTTTGCATAGTAGTAGTATGAAAGTATGAAAAGTTACACCAACAATAAACACTAACCATTTTTTTTATTTTATTTTTATTTTTTTTGTTTATTTATTCATTTTACATTTTGTAAAGAAAAACATTTTTTTACATTGTAACAATACAATGAAAGAAGACAAGAAAAACGTAAAATGAAAGGAGACAGGGAGAAGAAAAAATCTTATTATACCCGTCCCTTTTTTCTATAATGATAACAACAACAACAAAAAAAAGCGAGATCAATAAAATATCTCAATCAAGTATACAAATTTCCAAGCCACTCAACAGTGATACAAAATATAAACTATTTACATAATTTGAAAACACATTTGCAATTTGGCAATTTGAGTATTTAGTATTTAAGTAACGTATTTGCTTTGATAATTTTTTTAAAGACTATAATGGAGGTTGTAGATTTAATTTCATTTTCTAAACTATTCCACAAATCAACACCTTGTATTGAAACACACCGTCCTTTCAAACTTGTTCTGTATTTTGGCTTAGCAAAAATCTCCATTCCTTTCAGGTTATAACAGCTCATTCTTTTTACAAAATGTACTTGAACTTTTGGAGGCAATGAGTTTTTATGAGCTCTATACATTACCAACAAAATGTTATAATTTACCAAATCAAAAAACTTGAGCAACCTAAGTTGTTTAAACAACAATTTAATAAACATAAGCATAAAATGAAATAACAAAAGTGTAATACTGTCCTGAGTTTTTTGCATACTGTAGTATAAAAGTGTAAAAAGTATATCTATAAAATAAAATTTTGAACCTAAGGCTTCATTTTAATTTAATTCCAATTATAAAAATAACATAAGCAAAATCCAATTAAAACTAAACTTAATTTTTTTGTTTTTTTGTTTGTTAAAACGCTAATGCCTAAGGTAAATTTGGTTAAGTGATCAATGTTTAATTTCTCTAACAAACTGACCAGGTACCGGTACATGCTTAAACTATAAGACTTTTTTTAAAGGAGGGAGAGAAAACAAAATACCAGTAGGCAAAATTAAACATTTAAATTTTAAAAGACCTTTAAAGACCTGCACAACCAAAGTCAGTTTTAACTAAAGTTTATTTGTCTTGTAAAACACAGAACAGATTATGGGAATTAGATAATTATTGTACTTTTTTTAAAACTAAGGTACATTGATGTATCAGTTTTTGATTAATTTATTTTGATGAGCTAAACAAACTTGACAATATTCGGTTTTAAATCCACAAACGTCTGGGGAACAAAAATGTTGCATTGTTGATTCTAATGTATTTTTATTTATAATCTCAGATCAATTTAGTTTATTTATATTACACCAATTCACAACTAAAGTAATCTCAGGGCACTGTACAAAAACACCCACATACATTATAAAATGACAACTAGTAAAAGTTATCCATTTCAGGAATCCAGCCAATTGCAATGAATTTTCACTTTGTACTAAATCTTCCGCATCCTGAGCATATTGTTGGTGACAGCGGAAAGGAACAACTCCCTTTTAACAGGAAGAAACCTCCAGCAGAACTCAGGATGGGCAGCCATCTTCCTTGACAGGCTGAGAGAAGAGGAGTCAAGGAGCAGAGAAACAGAAGGATTAGTCCAGGTCTAATTTCTATTGAAACAGAAAAAACATGTCAATGATACAAATAATTACAATTACAAACATGGTTAGTAGTGAGTAAAGACAGCAGCAGAGTGATGAAATTTGGACAGTTTGTCCTCCAGTAGTCTAAGCCCACAGCAGATTAAATATGGAATAGCTCAGGAAACCCAAGCCAACGCTAATAGGATTTAGCACAAATGAATATTTTAAATTTAGTTTTAAAAATTAGACAATCAGTCTCACGGACGGCATCTGAAAGTTGGTTCCAAAACTAGTGTTGTAGTACTCGAGACCAGTCTTGGTCTTGAGATCAGTCTCAAGACCACTTGTTGATGGTCTTGGTCTCGTCTTGGACTCGACTGCATTTGGTCTCGGTCTTGTCTCGGTCTCGGACATTGAGGACTCAGGATTTTATTTCAAGACCACAACTAAGGAAATATCACTAAATTACTGGATTATTTGTTAACATCCTTGTTTTTATTGGATGCAAAATGTACTGGTTCAAATCCAAGCGATAACGTGACTCATTGCTAAATACATTTTTTGTTACCACTGTCACGCCCACCCCCTTTCACTCGCACGCATCCCAGTGTTGCCAAATTGGGCGATTTACTGCCAACTGCGCGGTTTTCATTCTGGTTTTGCTGGGAACTCTGAGAAGATTTTTGTTGGACTGTTGCATTTTGCCACATATTGTTAAATTACCTTTGTTTGTACCGATGTGAGTTCATGTTTAAACAGTAAATATACTGTAACAATATATTCATTGAGTCTATTTTTGTATGATATGGCAGTTTTTAACAGATTTTTGGGCTGAAAAACCTCGACTCTATCTGGCAACACTGGAGGAAAGTGAGAAGTGATTCTCTGGGTGCGGGAAACGATGTCTGCCAAATCATCAGTTATAACATTTAGCTATTTAAATTACAAAGAACATATTTGCAACTAATATCCATTTATGTAACTTTTTTAGGTGTATATCTATTACTTTATTGAAACCACTGTGTAACTATGTGGTTATCCTAGGTCTTGAGTACAGACTTATGAAGAGTGTTTTGCCACTGCAGTTTTTCAAGACTTGGCATGAGATGAACCTGCTTCTAATTTAACAGTTGTGTAGTTTTATTGTTGAATCACATGGTTAGGCCACTGAATGTCTGATTTCTTTGCTATATAGCTTTGAAATTTTATAAAAGCTTATGTATTCATTCAAAAGCAAACAAAGTTGCAATATGTAAATTTTATTAAAAAAATAGTTTATAATAAAAAAATATTTCATTTATTTTATTTGAGGTCTTGGTCTCGACTTGGTCTTGCCCTCCCTTGGTCTTGGTCTCGACTTGGTCTCAGACCAAAAAAGTCTTGGTCTTGTCTCGATCTCGGTACACTCTGATCTTGGTCTTGACTTGGTCTCGGGTTAGGTGGTCTTGAACACAACACTATCCAAAACAGAGGCCTGGGGCCTCATGTATCAACCGTGCGTGCGCACAAAAACATTGCACACGTCACTTCCCACGCAAAACCCCGTATGTAACAAAAATGAAATGAACGTGAATATCTGCGCATCCAAGTACATTTCCACGCCAGCTCCCCTGCTGGCGTACGCACGTTTCTGTGGTTATTGTTCCTTTGGCGACACTTACAGGTGCTTCCGAGAAACTGAAGCCCCACAGTCTGTGGTTGACTTTATGGTGTGTTCACACAGAGCAGCGTTTTGAACCTCCAAAATGCTCCTCACGCACGCAAGTGGACGAACTTGTGAATGTAGCGTGTTCAAAACTGAACGCCAGAAGCCAGAAGCTGCTGGGTGTGTGGGAGGAGCTTACCGGTACACAGAGCCCTGCACACGGAGTCCTGCTCACTCCGCCAGGCGAGGAGGAGCTGTTTATTTCCGTCTCTGTCGAGCAGACTTGACTGGTCGTGAAGGACTTGTCGCGAACACACAGCTACAATGAGTTTCTCTTCCATAGTTCACGAGCTCGCGGGTCTTTTCTTTTTTTTTCCGACAAACAATACGTCACATAGTGCGCGCGCACCCTCGTTTCCGCGTCACATAGGGACTCTCCCACTGCCCCCTCTCTTCTGCCCCCCGACTCTCCCTGATTGGTTGACACACCAACCAATCAGGTGGAGTTGAGCGGCGTTTGAAAAGTTTGAACCGCGAAATCTTCAACATGTTGAATGCTCGGTTTGGAGGTGGAAGCCGGTTCACGTGCACGAAAAAACGCTACTCAGCACGCTCAACACGCACGCGACCTGACGCCAGACGCCAGGAGGTGGCTGGAAGTGCGTCCACCATTGATTTTACATGGAGGCTGGAAGCTTGCAGCTTTAAAACGCTGCTCTGTGTGAACACACCATAAGAGCAGCTTGAAGACCTTTCTTTTCAACCGAGCACTCTACCTCCCATGATTCTACTTTTGATCTTAGCTGATACTGTTGTTGACTTTAATTGTCTTATTATTTGTTTTATTGACATTCAATTATGTTGCACCTTGTAGCACTTTGAGATTTTCATTAATGAAAAGTGCGTTATAAATTGTATTCATTATTATTATTATTATTATTATTATTATTATTATTATTATTATTATTATTATTATTAACTGTTCATGATGTGAAAATGATTAATATTCCCACCAAACACACGATTAACAAATATCCACATGACGCAGTAAATAAAGGACGCGCAAAGTTGTGCCAAAAATAAATTCAACAGGAACGGATTCATTCAGCCTTACTGGAGGATATAATAGTGTAACACGCAGAGCATTTATTTATAAACAGATATAATCTTCTGATCTAGGATATGGCTTATCAGCAGTTTTCAGAAACAATCATTTTTCAGTTTGGCACTGCTGCGCTCTGGAGCAACACAGGAACCGTGCACAACGCGTGCAGAAGCAGCGATCAAACTGTTCCTGAGCTTTCCAGAGGGAGCTGCAGGCCGATCAGGGCAGTCCAGTCCACACAAAGCCTGATCAATGGAATGTCTCATCTATATGATTCCAAAGGCTGAGTGGTCGCGCTTTGGAGCGCGCGCGCACCCTCACCGGTGCGGCAGCTGGAGGTGATTCATAATCAGCGTTTATTGTAGATTTCTCCAAAATGACACGTGAAAGTACACCATATATAACTTGTAGGAGAGTAAAAGCTTCACAGACAAACAGATTGCGCACAGGGCTGCGGTGCGCGCAGCGTTTGGAGACTCCAACATCACGTCATGTCATGAAGACTCTCCACTGAGACGCACAGACTCGTTTCTTCATATCATCTATTAAATAAACAAAGATCTATGTTCAACCAAACATCTAAGTTCCTCTGTGTTTACAGTAATTATGGTAATAAACTCGTGCGCAAAGTTAATATTTTCACTCAGAATGAATGGATGTGCCGGGTGCGCACCAAAGCAGGGTGAGCGCACACACAAATACCGACACACAATCACTCGTTCTTTGCGTGATGAACACATTTTATTACTATTCTTACTTAGGATTATTTTCCTCACTCATATTATATTAAATTCATTATTTTCCTGAATCTAGAAATCATTTCTGATCGCGCAGGGATCAAACAAACATGTCCTTCACACATGCAGGAAGTAATTTGCATCTGTTTAACATATGTAAATGAAGGCGTGTCAGGGGAGGTGTCTCACGTGCGCTCAGTTCCACGTTAATTGTGATGTACAAAAGGAATGTGCGTGGATTCAGGTGTACGCACAGTTTGATAAATCTGGATTTTTTTGTGCGTGCACACTTTTCTGGATTTGACCGTACGTCACTTTTCAGTGGGAAATCCACGCAAGTCTTTGTACATGAGGCCCCTGATAACTGAAATATCTTCCTTCCATTCTATTTTTAGAAATTCTAGGATTCACAAGTAAACCTTCAGGCTTCAGGCTATGTTAAGAAAACTTGGAACAATAAGATTTTTTGTATCTACAGTTCATACCAAGGTCAGTGATCCAGCATCACAATTTTTAATAATAATTATTAATATTAACATTGTTAATAGTAATAATAATTTATCACAATAATGATTATTGTGGGCCGCATGGTGGCGGAACTGGTAGAGCTGCTGCCTCTCAGCGAGAAGGTCCCCGGTTCAAATCCCTGTCCGGGAGCCTTTCTGGGTGGAGTTTGCATGTTCTCTCCGTGCATGCGTGAGTTTTCTCCGGGTGCTCCAGTTTCCTCCCACAGATCAGAAACATGCATGTTAGACTGATTGGTAACTCTAAATTGTCTCTAGGTGTGAGTGAGAGAGTGCATGATTGTTTGTCTCGTTTGTCTCAATGTGTCCCTGTGATGGACTTGTGACCCGTTCAGGGTGTTCCCCACCCATCGCACAGTGATTGCTGGACATGGGCACCGGTGACCCCTGTGACCCAAAATGGAAGAAGAGTGTAAAAGATAATGGATGGATGGATGGACTAAATAACTTACCCGGTAGTTAATTTGTCATGTTTATTAAACATTAGAGGGGGACGTCACTTCACATAGAGGTGAATTCTCCTCTACACCTCGATTCTTGTTCTTTTTGTAACAGCTCATGGTTGGACAGGTGCCCCAAAAAGTGTTGTGCACCACAGAAGAGTACACAGCCCGTTGGTCTGGGTGTTTCTATTTTAGTTATTGAAGTCAAATAAGGATAACACTAAAATACATCCATTTATTTATTTTATTTATGACTCTTCGTTTAACCAGTGCAACAGCTGGTGAGTACTGTTGACTCACAACAAGAATGTCCTGGGTTCAATCTCCGGATTGGACCTGGGATCTTTCTGGGTGGAGTTTGCACATTTGTAGGTTTTCCCTGATTACTCCAGTGTCCTCCCACATTCCAAAAACATGCATGTTGGGAGGCCTTCAGGCCCAGGCCTCCCTTGCAAAAATGATATATGCTCTCAATGGGATTTGCCGGTACCCGGTACGTGAATGACAGCCAGCCAGCGGCCGCCGGCACCGGTCAACCCTGAGACGAACACCAGCGCAGAACCCCCATCCTGAGCAAGCACGAAGCGACAGTGGGAAGGAAAAACTCCCACGAGGGGAAGAAACCTCCAGCAGAACCAGGCTCAGGACAAGCGGCCAACTGCCATGACCGGCTGGGTCGCAGGGAACAGGAAGCAGGAACGCACACCGCAGCAGGACCAAGACGGAGGCGAGCAGGACAACCCCAGGCGGCGGAGGCGGGACGAAGAACAGGGGAGAACCGAGGAACCAGAAACCCCGGGAGGAGACGGGGAGGTGGAGGGAGGCGACTAGACTGGCAACGGGCAAACAGGAAGAGCTGAGGAAAGGGGCGCCTTATATCCAGGTGGACAGTTGAGTGATTCGATGCAGCTGTATCCAGGTGGACAGTTGATGAGTGATTCGATGCAGCTGTGAGTCCTGCCATTGTTGAATTTGCGTCTTCGACTTCATTTCAACCTGAAGAGACTCACAAAACGAGAGAGAGAATACAATTAAAATGTTTTATTGATTAAGGTTTCTTTGGCGCTCGGGCCCCGGCGGAGGGCATGCATGCCGGACTGCTGAGAGCTTGAATGTCCGGCATAGGGAGATAGATTATGGATATCTACCCCCCCAAAAAAGAATAGCCGGGGCCGAGCTGGCGAGGGTCTGGCTGCCCGAGGGTATGCGTGGGCAACACAGTCTTTTCATGGGCTGGGCAACCACAGCCTCTTTCCTTGGACTGGCCAACGACGGCCTCTTTTCTCGGACTGGCCAACGACGGCCTCTTTTCTCGGACTGGCCAACGACGGCCTCTTTTCTCGGACTGGCCAACGACGGCCTCTTTTCTCGGACTGGCCAACGACGGCCTCTTTTCTCGGACTGGCCAACGACGGCCTCTTTTCTCGGACTGGCCAACGACGGCCTCTTTTCTCGGACTGGCCAACGACGGCCTCTTTTCTCGGACTGGCCAACGACGGCCTCTTTTCTCGGACTGGCCAACGACGGCCTCTTTTCTCGGACTGGCCAACGACGGCCTCTTTTCTCGGACTGGCCAACGACGGCCTCTTTTCTCGGACTGGCCAACGACGGCCTCTTTTCTCGGACTGGCCAACGACGGCCTCTTTTCTCGGACTGGCCAACGACGGCCTCTTTTCTCGGACTGGCCAACGACGGCCTCTTTTCTCGGACTGGCCAACGACGGCCTCTTTTCTCGGACTGGCCAACGACGGCCTCTTTTCTCGGACTGGCCAACGACGGCCTCTTTTCTCGGACTGGCCAACGACGGCCTCTTTTCTCGGACTGGCCAACGACAGCCTCTTTTCTTGGACTGGGCAACAGCCGCATTCCCGGGAACGAGCCTCGCTTGAGCAACCGAGAGCGAGCGTGCATGGGCTGCCGGAGGAGAGATAGAGGAAAAGTGGGCCGAGTCATCATGGGCCGCCAGAGAGTGAGCCGCACATGGGCTGCCATAGAGAGCCCGCATGGGCCGCCTGGAAGAGCGGGCCGAGTCATCATGGGCCGCCAGAGAGTGAGCCACGCATGGGCTGCTGGAGAGTGAGCCTCGCATGGGCTGTAGGAGAGTGAGCCTCGCATGGGCTGCAGGAGAGTGAGCCTCGCATGGGCTGCAGGAGAGTGAGCCTCGCATGGGCTGCAGGAGAGTGAGCCTCGCATGGGCTGCAGAAGAGTGAGCCTCGCATGGGCTGCAGAAGAGTGAGCCTCGCATGGGCTGCAGAAGAGAGAGAGTGCACCGAGTCATCATAGGCTGCCAAAGAGAGAGCCCGCACGGGCTGCTGGAGAGAGAGCCTCGCATGGGCTACCGGGGAGTGAGCGTGCATGGGCTACAGACCCTTCTTGGGAATGAGCCTCACGTAGGTTGCAGGAGAGAGTGCGTGCATGGGCTACGGCCTCTTTTGGGAATGAGCCTCACGAGGGCTGCTGGGGAGAGAGCAAGCACGGGCTACGGCCTCTTTTGTGAATGAGCCTCGCATGAGCTGCCAGGGAGTGAGCCCCGCACGGGCCGTCGGGAAGAGAGTCGGGGGAATGGTCCCGCATTGGCTGCAGCGAAGTGAGCCAGCATGAGCTGCCAAAGAGTGAGCCCGCATGGGCTGCCAGAGAGTGAGCCCGCATGGGCTGCCAGAGAGTGAGCCTGCATGGGCTGCCAGAGAGTGAGCCCGCATGGGCTGCCAGAGAGTGAGCCCGCATGGGCTGCCAGAGAGTGAGCCCGCATGGGTTGCCAGAGAGTGAGCCCGCATGGGCTGCCAGAGAGTGAGCCCACATGGGCTGCCAGAGAGTGAGCCCACATGGGCTGCCAGGAAGTGAGCTGGGGAATGGTCCCGTATAGGCTGCCGCAAAGTGAGCCCGCATGGACTACAGGGGATAGAGAAAGGGAGAGGGAGCCAGCTTGGGCTACCTGAGAGACAATAAGCCCACGAGGGCTGCAAGAGAGAAAACGAAGCCCACCTGTGCTGCCAGAGAGAAGCAAAGCCCACATGAGCTGCCAGAAAGGAAGAGGGAGGCGTCGTTCACAGCTGAAGGACTCCTCCACCAGTTAGCAATGCGAGAGCTTACTTAGAAACTGAGCAAGCGCTGAGCAGCGAGCATGGACGAGATGTCCGGGTGGACGTAGGAGGAGCAGGCCGCCAAGACCAGCGACCAGGCCGTCGGAGGGAAGCCTCGGGAGCACCCTGAATGGCTGCGGAGGAAGCTTAGCTACGCCCCTCGGGGGGAGCGCAACGGCATGAATAGAAAACAGAGTCAGGAAGGAGCTCGATGGCAAGGGTGGGAAACAGACTTGGGAACGGACCCAGATGATAGGTTTGCATGAAAGTTAATGCCAGCCAGGAGCGATCAAATAAACGGGAGCTTGAAACGGCGTAGGTCAAAGCAACACGTGACAAAGCGGTGGATATCGACAATGGGAGCAAGGGCGACTCGAAAGCCACACGGGACTTAACAAACGGGCACCAGGCAAAATATAGGATCGCCGAGCGGGAGGGCCCAGGCTCGAGCGAATGAAAAACGGGCTGACTGAAAGAGCTGGAAAAGCAACGGGGACGCGGCTGCGGGGCGAGACATGGAAGGTCAGGGATGACCTGGAATTAAAATGAAAGAGAGCAACCGCGAGGAGGGTAGTAATAGCAATATATACAGTTGTTCATTTGCATCCAAAGTTAAGGAAAAAGACGACAAATATATGACAGGGTGAACCTGTAGCGAAGAGGCTAAATAAGAAATTATAACGAGGGTGAACGGGAAAAGGAAGATCAGCGCTTGGACCCGCAAAGTGCCCTGGGGGTCAACCGACGAGGGCAGACGGAACGTGGGTGTGCGTCCCTGCAGAAGCTGCACACGTGGAGAAAGGCACAATCAGGGTACGAGCAGACAGAACGGTTAAAATTGTTACAAATCGGCATGTCGTCGAAAGCCTCCACCCCCCGACCGCGGTGGGCCGTATGCAGGCCGCCAACAGAACCCCCAACAGAACCCCCAACAGAACGGGGCGCCGGCAGGGAGGGCAGAGGAGGCAGGCTAAACGGGACCGAGGGGCAGAGAGAACTGCGATTGCCGACGGCAGAGCAGGAGTGGCAGGGGGCAGCGTGAGTCAGCATGACAAGGAGGTCAGTGTCTAGGACTGACCAGTCGAGACGCATCCCCGACCGGGACAGGACGGCAGCATCCTTAGTGGAGAACGAGTTGTGATACCGGTAGAACAGGGACCTGCCGTATGTAAGGCTAGATCCACCACCAGGGTGAGGTAGGCGTCCAGCCCGACCCTACGCTCAGGGTAGACCGAGCAAAGAACATCCCTGAATACCCCAAAGGCCGCCACAAACACGCCGACGGACAGGTCCCTGGACAGGCGGGGATCGGCGGAGCGGAAGACCGCAGTGAACTCCGAGGAGGAGGCCACCTGATGATCGATCGGGGGAGAGGGAGAGCAGCAGGGAAACCAGATTAACGCGCTGCCCCTGCAGGATCTTAGCACAGAGCCTCGGGGAAATTGAAGCATGGGCCGGCATGTACGGCTGGCCTAAAGAGGGAGAGCATGA